>BRDA01079035.1:30296-45563 GCA_036984385.1 Crenuchus spilurus
AAAAAAAAAAAAAAAAAAAAAAAAAGGGGGGTATACAACAAATACATGTATCGACTCATATAGTTACAAATATCGACAACAAAATCCCATCAAGGTGACTACAGTGGTGAGAAAACGATGAAATGACGGAAGACAAAACTTTATTTTACACATAATAGACATACCATTAGTATTGAAAATTGAAATTAATAAAATTGTGTGTTTTATAGTTCTTAATTATACTTAAAACTTATAGTTTAACATAATTTGGACCTTTACATTCATAATAATGTGAGCATTACTAACCTATACGTCACAATAAGGACACACCGTCAATAGAAGTATGGACGGATGTCAAGTCTAGACTTGTCAAATGGGGGGAAAAAAAAAAAAAAAAAAAAAAAAAGATGTTCAATTGGATACAGTTTCATGCATTTTTTGATTACATCTGAAATCAATACAAAACATGGAAAATGTACTCACTTTATGATCTGCCACTCCCAAGAATGAGATCCCGGTGTACAATGCATGAGTGAGAGCACTGTCATGGTGACCCTCAGCTGCAGGTCAAACAATTAAGGCATAAAACAGTAGATTTGAAATATACACAAATGACACTGGAATGCAAACTATTTGGGAAGGATACGGTGTTCTGCCATCTTTGCCATTAGGTCATCATTGTCAAAAAGCAAGAGACAGATCACTGCAATAATGAAGAAAGCAGCACCTCTTGTCTGCAAAGCACAGAACACTGAAATAAACACTGACTAACAGATGTTTGGGACACTATTTATTATACTATTTAACAGACTTACCTTAGCGGGTCCTCCTCCAGAGCTGGTGAAAAGAACACCAAGGAGAGTGATGACTACCACATCGCTGTGCTCAAACAGCAGCAACGTTCTAAAGAAACAAATGTATATGTAAACATGTTTGTACACATACACATATGTGTACAAACCATCCAAGCAACCCGGAGCCTTACCTCAGTGGTCCACAGAGTGTAAGGCCAAAGAAGCCCAAGAGAGAGATTATACTGCTGATGACAGCATGTTTGAGGATTTTGATCCACTGAAATAGAAACCCTTTGTAAGACAATGTCTGATTACATTTACATGTTAATCACAAGCTGATCAATCAAAACATGCATAAATGCAGTTTCAAAGCATACCTGTCTTTTTGCAACCATTTTTCCTGATGAGAAAGGTTTTTGAAAGAAAAGTAAAATCATTGCACATCTGTGTTGGAGAGACAAAAAGATAACGTCAGAGATTACAGTTTGAGTAGGGGAGACTAGGGAGAGTTGTAACACCATGACTTCCTCCAATCAGAAACATGCAAGAGTGATGACACGCACTGTGCACATGTTCAGTTAGATGGTCTTCTTGCTAACAAAAAATTTGCCATATCTGAAACCTTTAAAGATGTTTTTAGGTAAAAATTTCACTTTTTTATCAATGTTTTTTTATGCTGTCCTGAGATTAAATGTCTAAGAACCCAAATAAGTATGTTTAGAATCACCATTTGTAAGCTATAAATTGAAATGACTAACATGCATCAAATTAGCAGTCAGATTACTTCACATGAAATCATGGCTGGTGATACCAAGTAATCAGTGGATTTCATTTATATTTTAAAAACAAAGATCATCAACTATGCATCAGCTACTGATACAACCTTTTCACCTGGGTCCATGTGTCTAACATACAAAAGCTGGACCAAGAAAGCAGACCACAAAGGGTAAGAAAAGAAGAGAAACTGCTGTCCTTACAGATATTCCCATAAAAACAACTGGAGGCTGAGAAAAGCAGGTCTAAAATTAAGATAAAGATGAATTTCAGCAATTAAAAAAATCCAACAAAAAGCAGAAAATTCAGGATTCATCTGATGAAGGTGAATTCTGCAATGTTCTGAAGACCTACTCCAGGTCAGGGGAGGTCTGACTCCAGTGCTGGTCCTGTAAAGCCCGGGCACATAAGGACTGCACAGAGGGAAATTAGTTTTACACTTGCCACAACTGTGACTCAGAATGATTCCATCTATGTGAGCCATCTGTGTTGATGTTCCATCAAGAGTCACCCCCACCCCCATTGGGAATGATAATTTGATTTCATGTTTCAACTTTTTTGAGGATGTGTGTTCTACCCATTAAATAATTTTATTGCATTATAATTTGACAGCTTCCCCTCTTTTTGTCATGTAGTGTGAAAATAGTGAATATTAGGCCTGTTTTAAAAAAAATTAATGAATATTCACAACGATAAATAAATGTTTTTCATTTTGAGTATTTGATTGATTATGTATATTTTAGACATTACAACCATCCCTGTACACTGGGACGGTTGTAAAAGTGGAGTGACTGTATTTAAATACAGTTTGCAACCTGTACATATTTCATAAAGGAACTTAAATACATTATTTCAGTAGGTGACACACTGAAGTTTATAATATAGCAAACTGGCTATTAAAGTGCAAATCACAAAAAGTGTTACAACAGTCCCTGGTCAGCCCTGCATATTAAATAGATCTTAATTGAGGATTTAAAGGAACTTCTTACCCGAATTTAATGATGAAAAGAAACTGCACAACATGCACAACTTTGAGGAGATCATAAGATTCAAAAATTCCAAGAGCCTTTAACAGTTTAGTGAGTAACAGTAATATAATGTATCTGGTCAATCTGCGGAAATAAATTAGATGTAGAGATTAAACAACAAATAAGTAAACACAAATAACAGACAGTAATTTAAGTGTAAGCGTCTGTGAGGAGCTGATTTAGCACTAAACAGAAAGTCAGAGCTAAGACTAGATAAACTTACCTGGCATTTGGTACCTCGACCCTGCCAAGCTTCCCTGTGATAACATTACTGCTGTACTTGTCCTCCATTGTGCTGTTATTTATTTTAAAGTGGCCTGATTAAAACCTAAGCTAACCTAGCAATCACTACCTCACCAACATTCTTATAACACTGTAGTTTATCTGACAGCTTCCAGCTGATTTAAGAGCCTTAACTTGTTACATCAAGACAGCTAATTTGTCTAAGTTTAGCGCTGAGTATCAAAACACCCATCATTTGTTTATAACTCAGACATTTAGCTACAAGTCCTCAGACTGCTAAAGTGCTAGCCACAGTATCGCCTCAGCGCTAATCAACGTCAACAGTTCCGCAAAGATGGCGGCGCCCTACGTCACGCTTTCATAATAAAATACCGGTCAGGCTGTTTTTTCCTCTAAAATAAAAGTCAATACAAATAAAGAGAATGAATGAATGAATGAATGAATGAATGAATGAATGAATGAATGAATGAATGAATAAATGAATAAAGTTATGTAATACCGTTCAGTCACGATGATTCATGCTTTTCACTTCATTTGGTGCCATTTTCTCCTTCCATCTAGACTACAGAAGCAGGCTATGATGTCAGTGCTAATGGGTCCTGAGTCAGCTGTGTGGCTCATATATGTCTCCATAATGTGCTCTGTAGAAAAGGTCAAGTGAGAGAAATGTACCATTAATGTTCACAGTAACTGTAGAAATCATTATCAATGTTTCTTAAAGTGATCTGTCAACAGCTGCCTTGGGGAGGATGGTGCCCTTTTCAACACCATTTGGAAAAAAAGACTGCGTTTGTCTTATGCAGTGTACTTTAATCATTTTGCTTATTGGGGAATTAGTTTTCAACGAATGATGAAGAGCATGCGAATTAAAATAGAAATAACACAGAAACGCAGAATTACAATAAAATAATAATAAATAAAATGTAAATAAGTGTATATAGGTCTATGACATTTGCAAATTGTTTCATTCTGTTTTATTTTATTTACATTTGTTTACATTTTACAGTGTCCCAAGTTTTTTTACTTGTTAATTTTAATTGGGGTTGTATTGTGCATTAGTGAAATTGCATTATTACCTAAATTATATATAATAGTAATTATATTATTTTACATAAATAAATAATTACAATTGATATGACTAATTATATCAATTATTTAATTGTATATAATCAATTATTACTGTTGTTAATTAAAACACACGACTGTAACACATTTAGCCATTAGAGGGCAGGATTGTACTGGCGTGTACGGGTCTTTCTTGAAGGGCTCTGAAGCTGGAAGTGAAATGCTCTGTCATCATGTGCTCTGGCATGAGTACAACTTCATTATATAATACATGTCTTGTACACATATTGGTAGTTATATTAGTTCAACTCTAAGCTCATTACATCTAATATTCCCCTTCAATGCTTCAGTATGCTACGATCAGTAAGACAATGTGAAAGCCGACATAGATGTAGTCAGTGTTGGCTGATGGAAAAAAAAATTGTAGGTGGGACTGTTTGAGCCATATTCAGTCATATTTCAACAACCATCCCAATATTACTGAACATAAACTGCAGGATAGCAGAGCTCTGTGATAAAGTCACTGTTTAATTGTCATTAAAGACTAATAGTTAATGAAAACTGTCATTACATGTAAATCTGTAAAGATAGAAAATACATTAGATTACCAACTGAGTCTGGTTCACTAATATATACAATAAAATGAGCAAAAACACTATTAAGACTAAATATTAGCATTTCTAGAGACATGTATTACATCAATAACGTCACATGTTCTGAAATCCACTGACCCACTCTGCTGGGGGCCAGATATGTAGATTGGAGGATGCTGATTGGCTAAATTTATGTTGTATGTTGTGTCAGCAGGTCAGTGATTGGCTGCTGCTTCTCTGACTGGCTGATATTCCTGTCTCCTCAGAAAAGAGAGAATGAACCAGGAAGCACATTTCCCCAAGAATATTTGATATATCACATCATTGTGCATGTTTACCACAGATTTAAAATACATAGATGTTGATTATTTTAAACATGAAAACAAAATACAATTTCCACCATGGATGGTGGTGCACTAGCGCCATGTATTGGCCAGCTGGCACTGACTGTATAGTTGTTATGCCTTTGGTCAGTATTAGCTCACAGCATCTCTCACTACAGGGTGTGTTACTCCAGCAAAGTCATCATAAGTTCATACTAGTAACAGGGTTTTTGCTGCCAGTCCTTTTCCCCAAGACCCAGCTGTGCTGAGAGAATGGTCTTGTATAGGTTGACCACAGTTATATAAGAGTGCAGCAGGACTGGGTGGAGTGATGACATCATCCGAGGCACACGACGTTCAACGTCTGAATCAGATCCTCCACAGGGAGGGCAGAAGGACACAGAGTGGCCATAGTTTGTCAAAAGTAATTAGTTACATATAAGCAAGACAGTTATATTAGGTGTTCAGCAGGGGAAAGGCCCATGAGTAGAATGATTTATGCTTCACAAGCTCTGGCAGAACTTGATATTGGAGAGATTCCTCTGCTATTAGTGCCAAGATACAGGCGGGAGCCTGAAAAAGAGGAATTTTGCGTAATTAAGACACCCACCACCAGCAACAGCACACCCTGCACTTGAATTATTTACACACAGTATGAACAATCTGAGGAGTTAAATATCCCCTATACACAGTAAATCTGCCAGTGTTAAATCAACACTATTAGAGTTAAATTAACACTGAGGGTGTCAAAATTTAACACTCACAGAGTTAATTTAACTCTGTTAGTGTTGATTTAACACTGGCAGATTTACTGTGTAGGTGGGAAAAGCAACCAACCAGCATTACAGCTAACAGAGAACATTACAAGAAGGTTTAGCAACATTTTTAAAATGTTTTCAGGAAGGTTAGCCTATAATAATAAAGCCAGAAATAATCTTCCTGGGACATTTGATGTAATAATGGTTTGCATTGCAACTTTCTCACAGAACATTTCCAGTTAGTTCAACATTAACGTTATGGCAACGTTTCAAGTAACATCAAGGAGTGTTTTTTTTTATTGGTTCTGAATATCATGACGTCTTTGACTGCCACACTCATTTGCCACATATAGGTGCTCTTTGTAGGTTTACTTAATTACTGACTGCACAGTTTATCAGCATTTATCTACTCCATGTGTCAATGGGAATTAATCACCTTTGGCCACCATTGACCAGATATTTTTGAGTGGAAGACTGTTCCTAGCACAGCAGTGATCGCTGCATGTTAGTGTTAATCGAGCTGGTCCAGCTGTACCACAGTAGTGGCTGATCAATGTGAACACATACTGCCCACCTACCTTGTTTCTATGCTTTGTACAGCTAAAGGCAGCTCTATGTATGCAGTTTGTTGCAGTCCATCAATGGTCAATTTCTGATCACGGGACCACTGTTGATGTGATATTCTCAACTAAACTATGACAGCACTAATACAAGCACCATGCAAACATGTCTGTCATGTCAACATTACTGCTATGTTTAGAAAGGCTCTCTATTCAAATATTATCTTTTGTTCTGATTTGAGAAAAGATATTTATTCACACATACAAAAGCAATGCTTTTCAGATGATGTACTGCTTCTGTATGTCTGTCTGCTTATGACAATCTATTTAAGCAACAGTCAGGAGACTGATGAAAACTTTCTCCCATGTGGGTTATATTAGCATACAGGAAAAGGAAATAGTGGCTTATCACAAGACTGAGAACCTTTGACTGGGCTGTTGTGTCGTTGTGTAGGATTCATATTAGCCCATTATGTGACATTTACTCTACTGTGCTGGTAATAAGCCTTTTCTGAATCATTTCAATCTCCAGTAGTCTGTCTGCACCTACTGCAGTGTGTCAGTAGCTGTTTAATAGCTGATCATGTACTCATATATATACATATACTAGTGTTTGAATAATTGTGAGTAGGTGATCTGACCCTGCTAACCTAGAGTCTAGACAATCTAATGACCCACGGAGACCAGGTTCCTTTAGAAGATGAGACCAAAAATAGAAACCTGATAGAAATGTCTACTGTCAGTCTGCTTTCAGTTTTGTTTTGAGTTATACTGACATTTAACTGAGCTGAACATTTAAGTGGGCTTCAGCAAATAGCCAAAAATGTGCATGATAAAGGACACATACATACATTTGGACAGAAGTATAAGCTCATATTTGTATGAGTATGGCCTGCAGAGAACTCTCACCAGATTATAACTGTTCTTGGTTTAATTATATTGTCTGTTTGTATCCATTCAAGAAGTCAAATATACACAATGTTTTGCTTATGTCAGATGTAGTTGATCAGCCAAAACATGTTTAATTAGTTTTTTCCACTGGAGTAACAAGGCTACAAATAAAGGATGTTGATACCACACCAGTTAACTTTGGGCAAACTGCATGCTTACTTTCTCACACATCTCAAACCTTTGTTAAGTTATTCTGTATCTCAGTAGACTGCTTAGCTGAAAGCTGCTAATTAGTGATCAGTAAATGTCTTGACTGCTTGATTACATTGGTGGTAAGCAGAGAATTGAGTGAATTTGATTTTTCACCAGTCTGCTCCATCCTCTGTGCATGTTTGAGTTGCACTGATAACACCTGTATGTCAATTCAGTAGATAAGATCCAAAAATGTGTCTAAAGTTCAACTCGGCACCAAATGAATTTCAATGAAATGAGCCAAATGAGCTCGAATGGACACACTTTTTGGTGTTATATAATCATTTTCTAAAGATGCTTCTTTAACCCCTTAACATTCTGCTGAACTATTTGGATGAGCACTATATGTTCTTGGTGTTGGACTTGACACAATGTGATTGTGCCATCTCTACCAATCAGTAGAGGTATGTTAGGCTAAAAAACATCCAGACATATCACAAGGAATAAACTGGATCAGATCAGCTGGATCAGCTGAAAAATCACCAGTGCTGTTACATCACCACACATTTTAAAACGTGAACAATATTAATGTTATTGTTCAGTTTTTGTGTTTGTAGATTATGATCTGAATTTACCATAAAGTGACTGTATGTTTAAAGTGCACATTTTTAAAAAAGTGGGCTCTTGAACAAACAAAACAAAACAAAAGATTGACCCAACTCCCCCCAAACAAAAAAAAATTCAGTTGCTTCTTTTTTTGGTGAGCATGTTAAAGGGTTAAAAAACATCCAGACAGAAAATACTCAAGTTGTCACTGCAATTGTGGTTTGGTGGTTATGGATCTGGTCTTGACCGGAAAGTTGCCGGTTGGAACCTCAGGCAGGTCATGACTGAAGGCACCTAACCCCTAACTGCCTCCTGCATGCTGTGGATAGGGCTGCCCACCATTTTGGGCATGTTTTTACAGCCTAGTGTGTTCACTAGTGTGTGTGTTTCACTGCACAGTTGGGTTAAATGTGGAGGTCAAATTCTGTTGTCTGTTCACATTGACATTTTTATTCTGTAATGATTATATTCAACTTTTCTGCCAGTCATCATCACTGTAAAACTCTTACTGATGTAAAACTGTGTTGTAGAGATGTGGTGAGAGGAACCAGGAGTACGTACCTGTAACACAAATGTAGCCATTTTTCTTTATAATGACACTTTCCTCAGTGACCTGATTGGACCTCTCCAGCCTGAATGTGTTTACAAATATGCTTTAGATGAAAAGTGATGTTAAAGAAAAGTCTCAGGCGTCAGTGTAGTCAGCCTTGGTGTGGGGTAGCTTTGAAAAAGCTTTTGCTGCTTATCTATAGTGTTCTCTACTGTGATGTACGACTTTTTCTTTAGTTCTCAGGTTAATGTTCAGCTTTTCATCACTGTCTGTCTTTGGATGTTGAAACATCGGCAGAACTCCAACACCAACATAGTTCATCATCTCTACAAACTGAACCAGTTCCAGCAGCCGTATCTGATTCCACCCCTTCAGCAGCAGTGAAACCGGTTTGGTTACAGCAGAAGCACTTTGATAAGATTTCTTACACTGTTTCATGTAAACGTGATAGCACAAACTACTTTCAGCTCTAATCTGTCATCTGAGGCTTTTGCATGTAAAAAAAAGGTTATGCAAAACTGAAATTTTTTGCAAGCTGTTTTTAGATAAAGAGGAACCTTCAGATGGTATAACTCACAGAGAAAGGGCAGTTCCTCCAAGTCTCTGACTATTTATGCTGATTAAGTTTCCAATCCTGAGACCCTTGAGACCTTTGGCAGAAAAGAGTTGAAGTAAACAAAAACTTTAACAAACAGCACCTTCACACAATCTTCACTCAGGTGTCTAAAACTAGTCTAAATAAAGTTCAAACTGAGCTGAATTCTTTTAAACTTAAGATAAAACTACTGGACAAGCTCCAAAAACAACCAAAACAGTCATTTTTATGCCATATCCTAATCTTCCCTCATGCCTTACAGTAAACTATACTAGAATCGTCTTCAGCATTTTCCTCATCAGTCTGACGAACCCTTTCACCCTTTGGGTTCTTTGAGTGTTCATGTTTCTATAGAGAACCGTGTTTTAAACTAAAGAAACCTTGAAGAACCATCTCTTTTAAAAGTGTATAACTGTGATAGACTGTGCCACTATGGTAAATCTTGTGAACTGAGACTTCTCTCTGCTTGATAGAGGACTAAGAATGTCATTGATCTGGTTCTTCCTCACTTTTTTGTCTGTGAAAAGGCTTAAAGGTAGATTGCAGTTTGTCCTGAGGGCACCAGCTGACATAAAATGACTGTAAAAGTTACACTAACATGTACAAGCTTGAACAACTCTGGTCAAAATATATATTTTGTTGACTTTTCTAAGTAAAAAAATAAGTAAAAGGGGACAAATTCAGACACTTCTGGCACATTTGAGTGGACAGTTTACATCTAAAAATAAAACACACAATAGTTGTTATAACTTTTGCACAGCCACATTTTACATTTATTTTTTATTTCCAGTATATATTTTATTTGCTGAGTTGGTACACATAAGTCATTGATGAGTTGAAATTTAATAATAAAATTAACTTGAATAATAGAAATACATAAATAACAAATTAAAATGTAAAATTAATTGTAACTAAAATGTAAAAGTTAATAGAAAGGACAATTAAAACAAAAGAAGGATAAGAACATAAATGGAAACTAAAATGATGTGAAATTAATTAAAATGTCTAAAATAATCATAATTCTAATACAAATAATAAAAACTGAACTAGAAATAGTCTAAAATAAGTAAACAAATGATAAAATTAAAAGTTTTGTTTTTAGCTTATTTACAATGAGTAAAAGGTAGTTTTATCAGGAGTGCCCCAAAAATGTTTGTCTAAGACTGTATCCTCCTGTGACAACAACATGATCAAGCCAATTAAACAGATTTATAAGTTGGATAAAGGGCATCTGTATAGTTGTACTTACTGTAGTGGCCAGAACAGTGTATGAAACAGGCCTCTCTGGTTACATAAGCACTGAAAGAGAGAATCTAGTACTTGTGGTACACTAGAGAAGGAATGAACATTACTGCTTGTCAGTGTTTGCTTAGTCTTATGTCATTATTTGCACAGCATGTCTCATCCACTCAATTTATCCTGTAAAAAATGAAGAGTCAACACATCAGTGCTAAACATCTTAACCAGCTGAAGATCTTTGTGAACTTAAGATAAAACTATTGTACCAGCTCCTAAAATGATTAAAAACAAGGGATTTTACGACATTACAACCTTCCCTCAACAATTAAACAGGCTGTTTTTGTTTCCGTGCCCTTGAAACTAATTTATTTAAATGATCTCTGTTCTGACTGGCTGCCGTCTTTACATTCAAAAAGTCGCCTGGCCTGAAAACTGTCTTACACTCTTAAAAAATGTGGTTCTTCAAGGGTTTTTAGTAAAGAAAATAGTTCTATATGGAATCATTAAGACTCAAAGAACCCAAAGGCCACCAAGGTAAACACTATGTCTGGTGCAAAATAACACATCTCATCCACCCAAGAACAGCATCCCCACAGTGAAACATGGTGGTGGCAGCACCATGCTGTGGGGATGTTTTTCAGCAGCAGGGACTGGGAAACTGGTCTGAGTCAAGGGGAAGATTATGGTGCAGAATACAGGGATATTCTTGAGCAAAATCTGTTTCAGTCTCTCACTGATTTGAGGCTTGGATGGAGGTTCACCTTCCAACAGGACAATGACACAAACCATACTGCTAAAGCTACACCTGAGTGGTTTAAGGAGAAACATGTAAATGTACTGGAATGGCCTAGTCAAAGCCCAGACATTAATCCAACTGAGAATCTGTGATCAGACCAGTGAAAACCATCTAATTTGAAGGAGCTGGAGCAGTTTTGCTGGAGGAATGAGCAAAGATCCCAGTGGCAAGATGTGGCAAGCTCATAGAGACTTATCCAAAGTGACTTGTAGCTGTAATTGCTGCAAAAGGTGACTGTTAAATACTGACTTTAGGGGAGTGAACAGTTATGCACATTGAAGTTTTCTGTTATGTGTTCTATATGTTGTTTTGCTTCACAATAAAAATAAAATCAGATGTTCTAGACATGTTCTGCAAGTGAAATGATGCAAACACTCATATAATCCATTTTAAGTCTTGGATGTGAGGCAGCAAAACACTAAAAATGCAAAGAGGAGTGAATACTTTCACAAGCCACTGGAGAACCATTACAAATGCTTCTATATAGAATCATCTACATCACATTCCTCATCAATCTGAAGAACTTGTTGAGTTCTGTAAGTATTCATGGTACAATACAAAACAATTTTCTTAATTAAAGAACCCATGAAAACCATCTTTTTTTTTAAGAGTGTGTAACTAAATGCTAACTCTGTCTTCACTCCAAGTCTATTATACAGTTTTTCCTGTAAGACTGAAGAGTCAGGACTTCAGGGCTAATCATCTAAAGCAGCTGAAGATCTTTGTGAATTATATACAAATTCTGAACGAATGCTATGAAAGCTATGGGACAGGACTTTAGGAATTGCTTTGCTTGAACAAAGGTCGTAGAGGGCATGACAGGGGCTTGTTTATTATACCGGGAAGGTAATTTGAGGGAAAACCCTCCCCCTGAGTTTGTTGTAATGTCCATGTGATGTTTGACTTGGCTGTTCTTTCGGGGCTGCTGTTCCTTTACAGCAACACATTGTGAACATACAGAGATGAGTTGTGACTCATTGTTCAAATACAGTACAGTATGTTACTATTAATGTAGTTTGGATGTATTGTTTGAACTGCGGTTGGCTTCCACAATTAGCATGATTGCGAACACATTACTTCCCATTGTTGAGTGGGTGATTTAATGGTACTGGATCATCACTATGGCAGTACCTTTTCCCAATACTGGTGTGGAACCGTCAGTAGCTTCATTTAGAGAACATACTGTAACGATCAGATTTATGGAATAATACGCTCAAGGATCATGCTAGAACGTGAGATATTAGCACTGTAGATGTAGATCAGTACACCAGCCAATATCTCACATTATATCATCAGCCTGCAGTGTATTATTGTAATTATACCACAGTTCTGTTTATTGTCAGATTTTAAGATAAACAGGACAGAAAAAAATATTTATCAACCTTCTGTGAAGTAAAGTAGTTCCTCTATCAGACATCAGACAGCTCCTACATCATCAACAGACTCAGAGGAAATCAATTTCCTCAATAACTGTTTATTATACAGACAATAAACAGATATACTGATGTTAAAGATGTTGTTTGTTGGTGTAAACCATGAGTCTGTCATTAAACATCACTCATAGCTGATCAGTTCATTCATATCTCTGTAAAGTTCAGCTCTTAACTCAGTGAAGTTGCTGGTAGAAGCGGATTCATTTCATTTGTGTTGGTACTACAACTGAGTTCTTTATCCTTCAGCTGAACTGTAAATACTTTTAAAAGTGCAGCTGTTTTACTGCACTGACTTGGTTTCACTCTGTTTTGGGCAGGAGGGGGGATGCTGGGGTTGAGGTTAGGCTATGTGTATGTGGCGGAGTAATACTTAAAGAGCTTCAGTGAAGGTGAAGTGACATTATTGTCCAATATCAGCACTCCTAGAACATCTCTCAGCCCATCAGATTGTGGGGTTGGAACTAACTGTGGTATAATCAGTAATTAATTTATGTTTCAAGGTACATTTACACCACACATGTGCTGATTCCAGATTTTTACATCTATTTTAAAAACCTCAATTATGAAAAAATGGCTCCTTTCACTTGAAAAAGTGAATGTAAACCTTGAACATACACAATTGAAAACTATGTTGGATGTTTAATGGACATTTGCATTGTTTATATATTAAAGGACTGAAATGCATCTTAGCTGTACCTTTTTTTCTGACAGTGTGACATTCACGTAAACAATTTTTGCCAATAAAACTAGAACAGGTAGAATATGTTATTTTGGTCCTATTTTGGCACTATTTCTCATTGACACTGATAACCTCATCCATTTGTTGAGCTTAAAAAAGCTTTTAACAGGCAATTCCTTTGAACTTTAAATATAATTCAACTGAAAAATATATAAAAATATATATAGTAAATCATATGCATTTATATAAAAATTATATATGTAAATATATATTAAATAATATAAAAACATACATATATATGTAGTATACAAATATATATATACATTTTAATGAACTTTTCAAAAATATGTGAAAAAATAAGATACACTACCTTGTAGTGCATCTTGATTATCTTGTTTTCAGAAACATTAGAAGCTAAAATTGTGACTGAAAATGTGATTAACTTTGGAGTTTTTTGACCTGCAGTGTAGCTGATCAGGATTTCTTTTGATGTCTGCTGGTCCATCACCATATTTAATCCCTGTAAAGAGACATGTGGATCCAACATCAGATGAGGACACTATTATTGGATGTGCCAGAGATCACAGGTTGGGAGCTGAACAGTCCCAGAGGGTTAGTAGGCTTACACTAGCTCTAATATATGAAATACGTGACAAACTGTAGCTGTAATTGTCATAAGCTTTATGAATATGGACCAATGTGATTAGATAACTTCACAGGTTCATTAGCATTAGTCCCAGATAGCAACAGTACGTTGGCCCAACGTTGGTTAACGTCGTCATGGTCGCATGTCGAATTTCGCCGTCGGACTAACGTTGGTCTGTGGTTGGTTGTATTTTCAGAAGGCATCAAAATGCCACCGTTTATCCAACGTCGGCTCCACATTGGGTATGTTTGGAAGGAGGGGCGGTATAGAGAGCAAGCAATTCCCACCTCAAAGAGCCGGTCATGAGTTGACGGCGGTGAATTGGAGCCACTTAGTAGAATATTTTTCAGGTTTTTATTTCGAGAATAAAGTCGTAAAAAAGGGTCGTCACAAGCTCATTACAATTAGGGAGGTTCATGAACTAATAAAGTTCTACTTTCATATAGGTTTCACAAAATGAAGAAATCCCTGATTTACTGTCACCTCAACACCAGCACGTTATTATAAAAATACGGAAACGACTTTGCACCGGTGAGCTCCGTCTCTCATCTGTGCTTAAAATCATTTTATTATTAATAAGTCTTTATGGTAATACTGTTATACTGTTATTTATAAGAAATAATGTGCTGGGTTTGATTCAGATGGAGAAAAATTTTCTCTTGTGCATAGATGTGCCTGTGTTTATCTGCTTTAAAACATTAGCGCCATGAGATTTAACATAAACAATTTTCATCATCACAATCATGCACGTTCTGAGCAGTTCGGTTACTTCTCTCTCTCTCTCGCTCTCTCTCTGTCTGTCTGTCTGTCTGTCTGTCTGTCTGTCTGTCTGTCTGTGTGTTGGAGGGCGATTCTAAAGGTGTTATCGGATTAAAATTCAATACTAATCAGCTCTCGTTATAACCGATTGATTTCCCCTACTGATACGAAGTGGAACGACTGAATAACAGCCGTAGAACTGCGCAGAAAAAAAGATCACTAGAAGAAGATGCTTGGTGAGGCACGTCGCTCCAAATGTTATTTCAGGTATGAAAACATTGAAACTTAACTCAATTTATAAATGCACAGCTGTCCCATACAAGTGAGTAATAATGAGTAATACAGCAGGACAAGTGTGCGCGTGCATCACGTCACATGCAAAACGAGCGTTATAATATGGCTTGCATTTAAACTGAGGGAATTGAAGCCGGTTGTGCCCAGTTGGCTAAAAAAGCTAACAATAAAAACACTACAAATTTTGATCTACGCTCACCAAAAAGGTATTCCAAGTATTTGTTAATTCATATTTAGATATTAAATCGATTTTAAATCATCATTGTAAATTTATAATAGTAATCTGATCAACTGCCTGAATTGAAACACAAAGTTAATTGGTAAATGCTAAAAGCTAACATCTAACAGCTTTCAAGCTTTAAAATATTTTCCTCTACATCGTCTACACAGGCCTCTTGCTGTGATTACTGTGTGTCACATTTAATCTAGAGGTTCCAGTAAGGGCGTTTGGCTACAATGTCACTGTGCAG
>BRDA01079040.1:0-10922 GCA_036984385.1 Crenuchus spilurus
TCTCACAGTGGACATGCACCTAAGATGAAAATTTCAGACCCCTCCATGATTTCTAAGTGGGACAACTTGCAAATTTGCAGGGTGTTCAAATACTTTTTTTCCTCACTGTACATCAAATGTACTCAGTCATTGAGGTGGATCCTCATGTCTATATCAGCTTTTCTGGAATCTAAATCTTTAGACCCATAATATATTGATCTATTTCACAATTGATCGTCCAGCCCAATAAGGTGCGATAACACCTCAAACAGAAAGTCATCCAGAAGAAATTATGAGCACATGTACTGTACAAAATATAGATAAACAAGCTCAGAGATTTTCTAACATGTGGACAGCAAAATGTTGGTTTATTTTAGCCATTTCTTAGCCACTGTCTCTGAAACGTCAGTACAGTCCGGAGAAGAGATGAGAAAGAGATTTTCTAGTATTTCCCTGACAGCAGACAATTCGTGAGCAACTGGTCCAGTATCTGGTCTATCTCGTCCAACGTGTTCTACACACTGTCCTTTATCTGGTCCAATATGTTCTACATCTGCCATCCTGTATCTGGTCCAACATGTTCTACATAATGTCCTGTATCTGGTCCAACATGTTCTATAGCTGCCATCCTGTATGAGTTCACTGTATTATGTATATGTGCAACCATGTTCTACAGATGCTTCCAACGTTTGAGCTTTCCTGTCAATCACCACTTATTTTATCCCATCATGCCTTGCACCTGAGAATGCTAAGCTTTCACATTTTAAAAAAGGAAATCATTAGCAGAACACGTTCATTCAGACTGTCACATGGACCATTAAGCATCTCTGCCTGCTGACAGGTATTTCTTTAAGCTGATGAGTTTCACTCCATCAGAGTCAAAAAGATCAGCAGATTCTGTTGGGGGAAATGAGGGGAAACACCTGCATTATCCTGTTCTCCTGCTATTCAATTTACAATTACACAGCAGCTAAAAGACAACATGGCCCAAAAACATGTATAATACAAAGAGACAATAGTGGTTTGAGCACTGCAAGTACAGTTCTGCCTAAATGAACCAATGGCTGGTACAAACTTATAAACTCCTTTAGGTTTTATGCTTAATTTGTAGGTAAGTCCAGATATCCATTTTCAATAAATGTTCACTTATTTTTGAAAATCTACTGAGACAACACAAAAACACCTACACAATCCTCCAGCCCAGGGGGTGATAATACCTCACACAGAATAAATTAAGTGAATGTGCATTTCATGAAATGCGGATCACAGAGAGCTTAGACTTTCTAATACATTGATAGTGGTACATGGGTTTATTTTAGTGGTCATCTCTAGGCCACTGTCTCTGAAATGTTGGTACAGTCATGAGACAAGATGAAAAGTGCTTTTTGAGCAGTCCTCAGAGAGCAGACACTTCTGGAGCAAGTAGAATTCAATTATGTGTCAGATATGGCAATGACTAGTGTATTTTTGGCAAAAACTAGCTCTGCTGTGGCAGTCATGTTTAACAATCGCTATGGTGTTTGAACACAAGTGGCCCAAATACAGCCTACCATGTGAAATATTTAAACCAAAGAAGAAGGGTTCTGTCTAACTGTTTGAAAATGGATGACCATATTTTGATTCTTGTAAGAGGACACAAAGGGCAGGAAGGCATCACAGGGCAAACGAGTGTAAATGGTACCTGAGAATCTGAGCAAATGTCAGCATCAAAGCAAGACCAAATCCTGAACCTCTTAGGCTATGTAGAGATACCATTTATTAGATCACTAAAAGAAAAAGGTCCCATAAAAGAGGACGTATGTCCCCACTGTTGTATCTGAGCCCATTTTAGTAGTCCAGTCATGTTCTGCAATGAAATGAAAACACATAAAGAAGAAGAACAGCAGAAGAAGGTGGAGGAAGAAGAAGATGAAGAGAAGATGACAAAGAAGGGTAAGGAAAAAGACAACGATGGAAAAGAAGATGACGGTGGTGTTGAAGATGGAGAGAAAGGGAAGAAGAAGATAGAAAAAAGAAGAGGATAGAAGAAGAAGAAGAAGAAGAAGATACAATGAAGAAGAAGAGTAGACGAAGACAATGATGATGTAAAAGAAGAAGAATGTAGAGGAGGAGAGGAGCAGGTTCCATCTGCTTTTTAAAAAAAAATGCAGTAATAAAGTATATAGAATAATAAAGAGAATAGAATCAATTTAGTCCAACTTGGAGGACAGATTAACTTTGATGTAACATCAGAAAATTAATGTGTGAGGAAACAAAAATATCTTTGTAGAGAAAGCTGCCATCTTTACTTAGAGAAATGGACATGGCTATCTGTTGTTTTGGATATTATGAGTTTGAAATGCCAGCGGAAAATTGGGAAAAATCAAAAGCAACTATAAAAAAAACAATTGTTCAAGACTGAAGTCAGCCTGAATGTAATGAATTGTCTGAAAGTCTCCGACCTGCATCAAAATCTAGAAGAATATTAACAAAAAAGATGAATTATTAGTCAATTACTTTTGGGAAAGAAGTAGTTATACAGGATAGGCTAAAAGAAGAAGATGAGGACAAAGAAGAACTTAGACCTTCTATTGCTCCTTCAGAAATCATACTTAAAGTAGTTGATTAGTGAAGACAGGATTGGAGACTAAATTGAACTTTAGTTTAGAACTGGGGCTGTAAACACTGCTAGCACTAGACACTTCAAACAGACAGCAGACTGATCTTACATCAGATTCCTCTTCTTCACTATTCTAGATCAGCACTTCCTGCTCCAAGATGGCCGACACAGCATTCAGCTACACAAGTTTTTGTTATTGTTTACAGTACAGTAAGTCATATTGTGTCATAAACCACATCCACCAGTCTCTGGCACCTTCAGTAACATCTGGATGAGCTGTGAGTGAGTTGAGAGGAGATTTATACAGAAATAACTGGATATTTAGGTGACTATTGAGTTTTAGTAACTTCAGGTCTCCTGCCAAAACTAGTGCATCTCCAAAACTTTACTGTGTAAAAGTTCATTTGTGATAATTTAATTAAAAGCTAAAAAGTTTTATTTTATACTCATTACATAAAGTGATATATTTCAAGCCTTTTTGTTTGAATGATGAAACTGTTTGAACTGCAGTTCATTCAAACTCTAAATCAAATGTTCCATAAGATATTCATGAGCAATAAAGCCACACTGATCAACATTAAAACAAAAAAGGCTTGAAATATGTCACTTTATGTGTAATGAATATAAAATATATTTGTGAATTAAATGATGAACAATGAACTTTTCAAACTATTGTAATATTTTTGATATGTCACTGTCCTTTTCTTTATTCTCACACAGCCAGATTCACACAGACTCTTTATTGTCTCCAAGTATCCAAGGACTCCATGTGTCCTTCATGGAGCATTTCAAAGGTGAAGCTCGGTCCAAGGATTCTGCTCCATTCATTTGATTCATTTGTGCCTGTTTCATGCACTGCAGTCCTACATAACCTAATGAATTTAGCAACTTATCTATTGCTATTGAATGGCTCTAAACAGAACTGCTTCACTGCTTAAAACTCACCCAGCCATGTCCGTTCTTTAAGACCCAGTCCAACTTCACTTGAGATATAACTCTGAACACGCACAGCTTTGATATTATACAGCTTCATTTATCTTCCATTTCCTCAACTGCAAAATAGTCTTCTAATCTCTCTATGGAACCTCAAGGGTATTATTAATTCACTTTTTAATCAGAGTAATAATAATAAAAAAGAGACAAAAATCATCAGAGTTTATAGCCAGCAGCCATTGTTCCTAGTAAATCATTACTGTTAACAAGCAACCAAGAAGCCTAGACTCTAAAACAACATTCATTTACATACGTAAAGATGTGGAGCTAACTGATTTTGACAAAGTTTAATGAGTTTATGTCAGCTGGTGAGGAAAAGTAACCTTCAACCAAAACACCAACGTGAGGTTTCATGCACAACAATCATTTTGAAAACCATTTCCCATTGGCCGTTACTGACCACTCATCAACAAAACCACTATTCTGTTACATTAAGCTTCTTTATAGGTCACTTTGAAAGAACTTGAGTATCTTAATTATTATAATATTATGTTTTTGTAATAAGTAGCTGTAGCATGAGGACAGGATGTAGTGTGGATATCAGAACGGGGCATTATTGACAAAACTCAAACCTGTAGCAATGAAACAAACTTGACTATGAACTAAAATAAAGTTTGACATGAAGATGTACATACACTAACATTCAATGACTGACAAAGACTATGAAACACAGGGAAGGTTAAATAGCAAATCATAATGATAATGAGATAGCAGGGCTGTGTAATGGCAGGGCTGTGTAAAGGCAGGGCTGTGTAATGACATGGCGTAACTGAGGGGTGGAGACATGGACAAGACATGTGGAAAATGTAAACAAACCAGCATGTGGACACAAGGATGGCACGTGTGTAACGTAAACAAAAGCACATGGCAGGACGACATGACAAGGACGGGGACATGAAGATGATGTGAAGGTAAACAAAAGCACATGGCAAAGGTAAATAAATCCAGAACACAGAGGCAGAGTTTTGTGATACTGATTCTCAAAACTCCATATTTGAATGAATAGTTTACAAGATTGATGGCTCATTTTATGCTGTGTTTAAAAACCCAAACAACTAGATGGCAGTGTTGAAACCTTCAGCCATTACACTACTTTTTTGTTGTTGGAGGTAGCAGTGGGGTGGAAAAAATATATCACAATATGATTAAAATTTCCCAACCAGATAGTTTGAAGACTTCAGCTAAGCTTGGCTGATAAATTGAGACTTCATTGGGCTGAGTGTTGATTATACTCACCACCTAGCAAGTTGGTAGCAGGAGTTTGGGCCAACTGTAATATTACACTAATTGCACTCTATAATGTGATGCTGTAAGCAAGGTCATATGTGGACATTTTTAAAATCTAATTTTCATGAAACTACCAGATGCCAAGTTATTATGATAGTCTGCCCAAACCTGGCACACTGGATGCTGAGGCAAATATTACAGCCAGCCTGAACTCCATTTACAGACATGCCAGGTGTTGAGAGTAATATGACAGCTGGCCCGAACCCCTTTTACAAACCCGCTGGGTGCTGAGAATAATGTGACAGTCAGTCTGACTGCCTTTTACAGACTCACTGGGTGGTGTGATTATGATATGACAGTTGGCCTGAACCTCTTTTACAGACATACCGGACAGTGACTACAACATGACAGTTGGCCCGAACCCCTGTACCCTGTACACCAGACGGTGAGTGTAATATGACAGTTGACCCAAACCCCTTTTAGTAACAGGATAGGTGCTGAGTATAATAACAAAGTTGGCCTAAACCTGCTTTACTGACACACTGGGTGCTGGGTCCCATTTACAGACATGCCAGTTCTTGAGTATAATATGACAGCTGGCCTGAACCACTTTTACTGGTATTATGGAAAGCCAACTGTAATTAGCACTCAGCCCAATTATAGCTGGTCAAGACTGAGCCAATAGTGCCATTGATTAGCCAAGCTTGGCCAGAGTCTGTATCCTATTTGGTGAAATACATACACTGTGAAATACATTCACTACAACCTCTAACAATAAGAACAATTTTGCTAAATTATTAGGGGATGAACCCTGTCTGTGAGCAAAAAGCTACTACAGGGAATAATTACCCATAACAGAGTGTGGAATTCTATTAAAATGGACCTCAACTGCTCTGTTTGGTGTCCCAGAGAGCGCTACTATTAAAATATTCAAATCAATCACTCAGCTCATGACCAGCGATGAGAATATGAGAGATAATAATACAGAACACATGCTGCCTGGTGTGGCGGTGACACCTGCATTAATCTGACCTTTGCATTTCACTTACATCTCTGAGACACAGTCTGAATCATTTCCACTGTGAACACTGACATTTACAGAAACGAGACTCGGGGAATGTGCAGCTCATGTGTCAGGTGTTGGGTTCATTTTTATTTCAAAGGATCCGTCAATAGTATGATGTACAATGAAGTTCTATTAACAGGGAAAAAATGCTAACAAATGACAACACATAATTATCACTGCTTGTTCAGGTTATCACCAACATGTAGAGCCAGATGTGCTGAGTGGAGTCCACTGCATGTAATTCACATTATTATATCAGCTCCAATAGATCTGCTGTCATCACTGACAAATGAGCTGCTCAGCTCAAGCTCTGCCAACGACTGTCAATACTCCCATTAAAGGCACAGCTACAGGAGGGACAGCTGGTCACCAGCCCACATCCCAATCACGGTCTTGTCCCCTGGACAGGGTCCTGAATCTGAGGGTCACTAGACTGTTGTCCTTTTTTTTAGAGCTCAGAGTCATCCATCAGTCAAGATAAATCTATGAGGCCTTTAGAGCTATGAGGCTAATGTAGTTAACAAGTAAAAGAAGCTTATTGTCACCTGATTATATTAGACTTTCAGACACCAAAAGTCTCCAGACACTGTCTTACTGACTCAACATCTCTTCTGTATTTTGATTTATGAAACACACACACACACACACACACACACACACACCCACACACACACACACACACACACACAGCACATTTATTTCAGTCAGTAAACATGTAAATAAAAGCTGATGTCAGGTCTGATGTCACTGTGAGAGGTTTTCAGTCCACTCAGCATATAAAGATCAGAAAACAAGAAAAGAGAAAACATGAGAGAGGAGAGGACAGTCAGTCTGCAGATCAGTGGAGAACCCAATTACACATAAAAATACTTCTCTCTTTCTAAAGAGAAGGAAGAGAGAAAATAAAAGAAAGAAAAAGTAAGACGAGATAGAAAAAAAAAACTAAGAAATAATGAAATAGAATGAATAAAAAAGAAAGAAAGAACAAAAAACAAAAAGTAAGAAAGAACGAAAAAAGACAGAAAAAATCATTAATAAATGAATGGAAATGATAGGTAGAATAAAAGAAAGAGTGAATGAAAAAGAAAAAAGTAAGAAGATAACTGAATGAATGAATGAATGAATGAATGAATGAAAAAGAAAAAATAAATAAATAATGAATGAATGAGCAAGAAAGAAAAAAGAAAGAAGTGAATGAATGTATTAATGAAACAAAAGAAGGAAAAAAGAAAGAAACTTCATCAAACTTCAAATAAAAAATGAAAAATGAAAGAAAAAAAAAACTAAGGAATAAAAAGAAAGAATGCAAACAAAGAATGAAGGAAAAAAGGAAACAAAAATGTAAGAAAAAAAGAAGAAAAGAAAATAAATTAAAGGATGACAAGAAACAAGAAAGTAAAAAAAGAAAGAAAGAAAGAAAGCTGAACAGTAAACAGATGATATTTTAGTGCAGTTTGTTTATTCTCTGAACTGAACACAGTGACAGTGGGTTTGTCTCAATACCCAGTGAGCTCTCTACATAGACAGCATTTTACATCACAACACCACCTCCTTCTATCATTTAGCTCTGCTGAGTCTGATCTACTTAACACACACTAACACATCACCACCACATCATTCGGTGAACCCTTTCCGCACCTTTCCTCATGTAGGTCTATTGTTTGGTGGTGTCTAAAACCTGGTTTGGTTAATCAGTATCATATTTATTTGGAATACTATTGGTTCTTTTCCAGTCATTTTTATTAGCAGAGAGTATAAGTGCTTCAAGACGCTTGCAGAAGATACACAGACTCATCAGTTATAACAGAAACCCTGCAAACATCTCTAAGCTCACCAACACTCCAAACAACTGTCACAGCTGGAACTCAATCACAAGTCTGCACAGCATGCTGTGTTTGTAACTGTTGTGTCAGTCAATAACCATCATTCTTTCATTTTAATGAGACGTTTGTAAGTTTGTGATTGTGCTCCTCCAGAGAGTTCATCTTTGCATCTCTTTCCTGTATGGAGAGAAGTTAAATGCTTGTCTGTTCAAATTATGCTCTCTCTCTCTCTCTCTCCCCCACTCATCTTAAATTCCCTCTTCTCTCCATCCAGCAGCTTCCATCCTCATCAAACAGCCAAGCATATCCGGCTCTCCTTCCATCAGCTCCTCCATCTATACAAACCTGAATGCAGTCAGGCTGCAGAGTGAAACCCAGTGCAGAATACAAACTAGACCAGCACTCTTTGGAAAGATACACTACGTGTCCATAATTTTGTGGATACCCCTCTTAATGAAAGCATTGTGCTGTGTTATTTACAGTAATGCCAACAGAATAGGACTAAACATCAACCTATTGGCACCATGCCTAATGCCAGGGCTATACAGCGGTGTGAAAAAGTGTTTGCCCCCTTCCTGATTTTCTGTTTTTTTGAATGTTTGTCACACTTAAATGTTTCAGAACATCAAAACAATTTAAATATTAGTCAAAGACAACACAACTAAACACAAAATGCAATTTTTAAATGAAGGTGTTTATTATTAAGGGAGAAAAAATCCAAACCTTCATGTGTGAAAAAGTGATTGCCCCCTAAATCTAATAGCTGGTCGGGCCACCCTTAGCAGCAACAACTGCAACCAAGCGTTTGCGATAACTTGCAATGAGTCTTTATGGAGGAATTTTGGCCCACTCATTTTTGCAGAATTGTTGTAATTCAGCCACATTGGAGGGTTTTCGAGCATGAATGGCCTTTTTAAGGTCATACTACAGCATCTCAATAGGATTCAGGTCAGGACTTTGACTAGGCCACTCCAAAATCTTCATTTTGTTTTTCTTCAGCCATTCAGAGGTGGACTTGCTGATGTGTTTTGGATCATTGTCCTGCTGCAGAACCGAAGTTCATTTCACCTTGAGGTCACGAACAGATGGTCAGACATTCTCCTTCAGGATCTTTTGGTAGACAGCAGAATTTATAGTTCCATTTATTACAGTATGTCTTCCAGGTCCTGACACAGCAAAACAGCCCTAGACCATCACACTACCACCACCATGTTTTACTGTTGGTATAATGTTCTTTTTCTGAAATGCAGTGTTTCTTTTATGCCAGATGTAATGGGACACACACCTTTCAAAGAGTTCAAGTTTTGCCTCATCGGTCCACAGAATGTTTTCCCAAAAGTCTTGGGGATCATCAAGATGTGTTCTGGAAAAATTGAGATGAGCTTTAATGTTCTTTTTGCTCAGCAGCGGTTTTCGTCTAGGAACTCTGCCATACAGGCCATTTTTGCCCAGGTCTTTCTGATGGTGGCGGCATGAACACTGACCTTAACTGAGGCAAGTGAGGCCTGCAGTTCTTTGGATGTTGTTGTGGGGTCTTTTGTGACCTATTGGATGAGTCAGCGCTGCACTCTTGCGGTAATATTGTGCAGCTGGCCACTCCTGGAAAGGTGCACCACTCTTCCATGTCTTCTCCATTTGTGGATAATGGCTCTCACTGTGGTTCGCTGGATTCCCAAAGCTTTGGAAATGGCATTATAACCCTTTCCAGACTGATAGATCACAATTACCTTCTTTCTCAATAGTTCCTGAATTTCTTTGGATCTCGGCATGATGTGTAGTTTTTAAGGATCTTTTGGTGGACTTCACTTTGTCAGGCAGGTCCTATTTAAGTGATGTCTTGATTAAGAAAAGGTGTGGCAATAATCAGGCCTGGGTGTGGCTAGAGACATTGTACTCAGGTGTGAGAAACCACAGTTATGTTTTAACAAGGGGGGCAATCACTTTTTCACACAGGGCCATGTAGGTTTGGATTTTTTTCTCCCTTAATAATAAATACCTTCATTTAAAAATAGCATTTTGTGTTTACTTATGTTGTCTTTGACTAATATTTAAATTGTTTTGATGTTCCGAAACATTTAAGTGTGACAAACATGCAAAAAAACAGGAAATCAGGAAGGGGGCAAACACTTTTTCACACCACTGTAAATCCCCCCAGCACTGAGCTCTGTGGCACTTGAACTGTGTTATATGCTGCATCCAGCACTTTTTATTTTGTTGGTGGAGTTGGGGATGAGGAGGTGGTACTAATCATCCAACATCCTGACTCTCTTGCAGCTGAATGCAATCAAATCTTCACAGCAATGCTCCAATATCTAGTAGAAAGCCTGAAGAGCCAGTTACACAAAAGCAGGATATTTAATGTTCCAATACATTTCCATATAGTTGATATTAACATGTTGGACACAATTTGAAATGAACCAGTTCAGTAGAAAAGACACTGATGATGAAACAAGAGGACCAGCAATAGCATTGGTGGGTACAAGCAGATACAAATGGTTGCTGCACAGTTTGTCCTTCATTGGTGCACACAGGGCACTGTTGGCTGATTAGTGTACTATTTTCACTCCAGCGGTGACACTGAGGTGTTTAAAAACATCAGCAGCTTTGCTGTTTCTGATCCACTATAACACACACTAACACACCACCACCACATCAGTGTCACTGAGAATGACCCACCTGCACTGTGGGGGTTCTGACCATTGAAAAAAAAGGTAAACAAAGAAACAGATGGACTACAGTCTGTAATTGTATGCTTACAAAGTGGTCAGTGGAGCTAAAATGTACAATAAATGGAGATACAAGCTATGCATATCTAATGAAGTGCACACTGTCGCCGTTGGATAAAAACTTTTCAATTTTTGAGTTAGCCAGACTTCACAATGTGTGAAAGTTTAATGATCAATGGACAAATAGAAATGCTTCAAAATGACTTTAAATATCATCTCTTTACTCAGTTTTCTATTACCGTATTTTTAGGACTATAAGTTTTTTCATAGTTTGGCCGGGGGTGCGACTTATACTCTGGAGCAACTTATGTGTGAAATTATTAATACATTATTACCGGTATATCATTTTACATGTTATTTTCACACTAAACCGCAAGAGGGCGCTCTAGGCCCGTGTTCATAATTTCAACATTTCAACTGAAGATGAGTCTGATGTAAGCAATGTAGAAGAGGAAGCGTCGCATCTTCTACCTCTGGAGTTAGCGGAGTTGTTTAAAAGTGACACCGAG
>BRDA01079045.1:14463-26973 GCA_036984385.1 Crenuchus spilurus
CGCTCACTGTACTGTTACTATATTTTATTATTGATTATAGTCTTTATAACGATCAATAGTATTGATCATATTGATAATTTGCTCAATGAAGGGGTTTGGTGACTGACCATGAACTGGATTATCTGGTTTAGATGGGTGGATGGATGGATGTTTATAAATCAAAGCTTTACATTTTGCTGTCACTTTGGTTAAACATTTAAATACAATATTTTAATAGTTATACTAGTTATGATAACTAGCAATATTTCTGATATTAGTTATTATTTTATATCATTGTCATGTCACTCGCCGTCATCGCTTCGTGATGGTAGGCTGCACAGACGAGTCACTATTATTTTATATAGTATTTAGTATAATTTTTCATTTCTTTAAATAGCAGTCAAACTGTCAATAAACTTATAATCAAGTCTGTCTGAAGGTAATGTATGATCATTTAGGCATGCATTTTGTGCTAATCAGTGCCATGTGTTTTAATCATTTTGTTTGCTACATTAGCTTCAGAACTCCATCACAAAACTAAAGAAGCAACCGTTGAACATCAAGCATGTTTTGGCTCAGCCAGAGGCAAGGAGAACATTTAAGCTCAATCTAAATGTATTTGAACTGTTACAAAACGTTTTATGAGAAGCATTTTAATTGATAGTGAACTGCTACCAGCACCATTGATACTTGTTTTTTTTTTTTGACATATCATTTTCTAGTCAAACAGTGATCTTTTAATCTACACTATGCAAAATAAAATATGGCAATATACAGTGCAGAATAATGTACAGCCCTGGTTTATATCATGTGGTGTTTTCTGAAACTGTCAGTGCTCTGGCAGCATTAAAACATGATGTCATGATGTCACACCACAAGCATTTAGCATGAGAGAACACAAATGTCCTGAACATGACTCAACATCCCAACCTATGGCCAGAATCAGTCCTGCACAATGTTCACATCCTGTATTAAGACTTCCAGAGTGATGCTCAGTTTCTACAACTCTTTATGCCTGTGCTTATGAATGTATTAATAGTTATTGTGTTGTGTCCAGTGTATAACTGTGTCTAACAGTTATGGATGCCCCAGTTAAAAATAGCTAATTAGTGCAATTTTGAATATTAAATAACATCTATTCACAGGACTCATTGATGCAAAACAGGTTCACATAATAATACCTGCTCTGTGGTGGTCCTGTTGGGGTCATCACCACTGAAGAACAGAGCATAAGTGGACAAAGTATGCGGAGAAACCGATGGAGTACAGTCTGTAATTGTAGAACTACAAATGCACTTACACAGTCATATCTGAATATTATGATCACCATTGGTTTGGAATGAATTCAGCCTGTGACATCACAGATGTGACAAGGTTTGCTGCATGTATTAATACGTGACCACAGCAGTCAGTTGTAGCAGAGTGCAGAATAATTATCGCCAAAGGAAGCAGTTTGACTGATGTTCAAAAGGACATGAGAATAGAGTACCAAGCGATGGGTGGTAGCATTTCAGAGCCCACTAACTGGAATGTTTAAGAGCTGCCATAATGAAGTGACTGTGAATGGACTTCTCATACATTGAGTGCCTCTAAATTAGTGGTGCCCCACAAGTAACTGATGTGAGTGGGGAACGAAGATTCCGGCTAGTGGTACAAAGCAATCAATGTGCCACAGTGGACCAGGAGCAAAGAGGACAGTGTCAGGGATGACCATTAAGTAAACACTCAGGTAAGGATGGCTATCCTCATTATGAGGTATGTGGTCATAATAGTTGATATGACTGTGTATTTTGTAAGTGGTGCTGATAAAATGGACAATGGGTGTAGGATCAAGAAGGTTGTAAAGGACGGTGGATTGATGTATGTATACTGTATAATGATTATGACAATGGTGACGATAATAAAAATATTACTACTACTACTAATAGAAGTAGGAGTAGTAGTAGTGGTAGTAGTAGTAAATATCCTAATTATGAATGATCCTTGCATAAAGATTAAGATTTTAAAGCACAGCATCACCAGGAACAAGATATCATTTTTCCTCTGTGATAACATCAGGTTTTTAGTCAGGGCACAGAGACACTACAAAGTCTGCATGTTGGATATTTAACTACTGTCTATGCACTTTGTCTCAGGCACTCAACACCTCCACATAAAGTAGCAACAGTCTTGTGCTGGCAGTTTGAAGCCAGCCTGCTGATGGCCTATTTATTTTCTCAAAGCTCTCCGTCACTGGCTAGCCAAAGCTGCTGTCAGCACTTAGAATCCACAGAAAGGTGTGTATACATATATGGGTAGGCAATATGATAATATTTTATTATCGTGGTTATTGTTCATGACTCACTAATAACTATCTCTTAGCCCTGAGTGCAATATTTGAATGTTAATAGATATACTTACAGTATTTTTTTAACCCCTTATCTTATATTCTATTGTAAAAGTTTATTCTTATTTATGTCTAATAGATACATTTTGTGTGCAATAAAGTTCTATCCATTTATCCATCTATCTATGTGCTATGAAATTATATTTTTGCCAAAATGTCCACCTCTAGGGCGCAGAAGGCTCCACATTTAAATGATCACCTCACTATGAGTGACGAATGCTGTTTTACAGTACAGCCATTTCCACTTTGTCCAGGGCCTGGCACACACCTGGTAGCTGCTGGGTTGGAGCAGTTGATGTAGTTTTCAATAATCGTGCAGTGGGAACAGTATGGAATGCATTTCAGCACAATGACCACATTCCCACATCCTGGGAGCACTGAGTCAGAGTACAGGGGTGAGCACCCTGGCTCCTTTGGACCTGAAGACAGTGTGTCCGGACAGGGTGCGGCAGCAGGTTCAGCAGTTCCACACTACAGTGTTATCTGTGCTGAGGAATGAGACTGTGTCCTGGAATGTTCATGAATGCCTTCACCTCAAGGGAATAGACCAGACATACAATCTGAGATCAGACCAAAAAAGAGATATAACATTCCAAATTATACATAATATTCCAAATTATTTACAGGAAAATTGGTGGATGATTCTATATTAGTTTTTCAGTGAATATTACTTATTTCTGTATTAATTTGAAATCTACACTTTGAGTATGTTTGCTAAATGAATAGATAAAGAACACTAGCACATTTGCTTTTTAATGGGCCAAAGTTCCATTTTAAATTCCTTAAAAAATATGAACCAGTTAGCAAGTCCAGTATCAATCATATTATTTATCACAGTATATCTTGATCATACAGGTAATTACCAAGGAAATGTTTTAAAGCTTACAATCTCAATTTTTAACACCCTCTCTATTTTAGTTGTCAGATTTGTTTTTTGAAAAAGGAATATTTTGAAGAAATCATATTAATTATTATTATTATTATTATTATTAGGACATATTATGCTGAATATATGAATATTCTTATATTTCTTGAAGTTACACTTTGACAAGTGGCTATATCATATATAAAACAAATGATTAACTCTCAGAATTATAATTATCAATTAAATCAAGAGGCTACTGGCTTAACAGAATGATGCATACATAGGTATATTCTAACATATTTTAAAGGTGTACACCCAGCATTCAAATGTAGCACAAGTGCACTTACATGACTCACATTATTTATAACATAAAATTGCACCAGTGATTGCAGTGGTTGATTTTGCATCAGATGGATGGTCAAGTTCATTTCATTTGTAAATATACATCCATTCTTGCATTTCAGGCCTGTAACACATTCAAAAATATGAATAACACTTAAAAAACATTTTGACACTGAGGATACCAAGTGATGAAGTGTTTCAGGTGTTACTTTGTCCCATTCTTACTGCAAACCTGTGTTAAGGTTTGCAACAGTATGGGGTTGATGTAACATTTTTAATTTCAAAATTCTCCACAGGGCGGCACGGTGGCTTAGTAGTTAGCACGTTTGCCTCTCAGCGCTGAGGTCTTGGGTTCGAGTCCACATCTGAGCGGAGTTTCCATGTTCTCCCCGTGTCTGCGTGGGTTTCCTCCGGGGACTCCGGTTTCCTCCCACAGTCCAAAAACATGGAGGTCAGGTGAATTGGCTACTCTAAATTGTCCGTAGGTGTGCATGTATGTGTGTGCGTGTGTGTTCACCCAGTGATGGATTGGCGCCCTGTCCTGGGCTTAGTTGGATGGTGTAATGCCCTGCCCTGCGCCCAGTGAGGGGGTAGGGGACTAACCGCGACCCTGATAAGGATACAGCAGGTGTGATAATGAATGAATGAAAATTCTCCACATATTCTATATTGGGGTCAGAGAGGTTAAAGATCTGGAATACTTGGTCATTTTTTTATTGATGAAAATGATCTAATATGACATATTTGTGAGTGGCAAAAGTATCTCATCTGCAGTTTGCTAAAGATCACATGAACAAGCCAGAAATCCATTGGAAGAAAGATTTGTGGACGGATGAGACCAAAATATAACTTGTTTTAAATGAAAAGCATGACGTTTGGAAAAAGAAAAACACTACATTCCAACATAAGAACCTTATCCCATCTGTGAAACATGGTGGTGGTAGTATCATGTTTTTGGCCTGTTTTGCTGCATCTGGGCCAGGACGGCTTGCCATCATTGATGGAACAATTAATTGTGAATTATATCAGAGAATTGTAAAGAAAAATGTCAGGACATCTGTCCATGAACTGAATCTCAGGAGAAGGTAAGTCATGCAGCAAGACAACGACTCTAAACACACAAGTCGTTCTACCAAAGAATGGATAAAGAAAAGTTACCAGAAACATTTAGTTGGTTATTGCAGCAAATGGGGGTCACACCAGATACTGAAAGCAAAGGTTCACATACTTTTGCCTCTCACAAATATGTCATATTGGATCATTTTTCTCAATAAATAAATGAGCAAGTATAATTTTGTCTTATTTGTTTAACTGGGTTCTCTTTATCTACTTTTAGGACTTGTGTGAAAATCTGGTGATGTTTTAGGTCATATTTATGCAGAAACAGACAATTATAAAGGGTTCACAAACTTTCAAGCACCCCTGTAACTGTTCTCACACACTTAACAAACTGAAGGTAATTTGCCCATATTTGATCCTGAGAGATTCAGCCTTTCATGAATTCTGCTTTTGTTATATATCATGATTACAATCACCTACTGACACTTTTTTTAAATCACATCATTGTTTAGATTATTTACCTCATTATCAGACCAACTTTTTTTTCAGGCCTGAAAATCAGAAGCGGACATATTTTAACAAATGAAAGGAAGTTGACCAGGCAAAACAGGATATGTCTTGAGTTCATACTGTCTGCAGTGAAGTAAAAGTCAAGGTAAATCTAAGAAACCCTTTATTTTTTATTTGTTTGTTTCAATATGGTCCAAACTTTTTCATTCACATTAACTACTAACAACCCTACAGAATATGACGTTTTCAGTCAGTGTTGTCTTGTTTGTGCACTGATGTTCTTTAATGTAATATTAAATGATTAATTACAGATCATTTATATTATGTTTTAAGTAATAAAACTTGATAAAAGTCCAGAAGTGTAAGTGGTTAAAATCCACAGCACATAATTATTTGCATTGTATTGCATTGTTACCTGAGACCCAGGACACTTCTCAGCTGCTGGAGTCTGCTGCATCTCATTTCTGGCCCCTGGCTCTTCAGCTACCATAAATCAACTATCTAATCTGATCTGACCCAGCAGCACAACTGTGCCTGAAAAATGTTCCCCTTTGTTTAACCTGGTCAGCATTTACTCCCATAAATCTTCTGCTCTGCGTCTCCATCACCTTCCCACAATCACCTCGACAACTAAATTGACATAAAGACAAAGACAATGCCTGCAGCTGAGAGAGAGAGAGAGAGAGAGAGAGAGAGAGAGAGAGAGAGAGAGAGAGAGAGAGAAGTACAGCAAACCAGTAACAATCAGAGATAACAGAAAAACAACTTTTAGCTAAAACTGCAGAGGCAAAGAAAGTTATGTGTTCTGAGCTTTGTTTTCAAGCTGATACATTGAGTATTGAGTAAGTAAAGATATATTAAAACACTATGGAGTAGATCCCATACCACATGTAACAGAGCATTCCATACACATCTGCCAAACATGAAGTAATTACAGGATTAACAAAAGCTAACCCCCCTCCACCCCCTTTTTGGTAAGTGAACACCATGTGCAACTGAGAAAGAATGTGTGACATAGGGACAGTGGTGTCATTCAGAGGTCAGATGAAAACTACATTTAACACAAAGTCTGAGGTTTTCATTCATTCAACCATTATATTATATGTCCAACTGTTTTTGGACACCCAATCTATTCAATGCATTCAGCTACTTTATGTTGCACCCATTGCCGACACAGATGTACACACACAGCTTCTCTATTCCCTGTGGAGAAATAATACCAATATAAGAGAACTAAACATGAACCTATTGGCACCACGCCTAATGCCAGGCACGGACCAGCATTAAACCCTCCAGCATTAAGCTGTGGAGTAGTGGAACTGTGTTTTCTTTTGAGGTGAACTGGAGAGCTGTGGATGAGGTGGGGTGACAATCATTCAACATCTGGAACTCTTGTTGCTGAATACAATCAAATTTTCACAACAGTGGTTCAAAATCGAGTAGAAAGTGTTCGCTGGACATCAGAGACATTAACAAAAGTAGGCTTAACTCTTTGAATGAGCAGGTGTCCAAATACTTTTGTCCATCTACTGTATTTTGCTGATGTTCTTGCATAGAATTTGATTAGATGAACAGTTGATTGGAGGGATGATTTGAAAAATCATAGAAAAAAACAATGAAAACAAAATTAACCGTAGACTGTCATAATAAGAATAAGAATAACAATGTCTTTATAAATTCAATAACTTTGAGTCTGACCATCTGTTCAGTGTGTGTGTGAGTGTGTGTGTGGGCTGGCAGAGTTGAGCAGTTCTGAACTGTACCACCAGCACTGTGAGGAGTGTATAGCTCTCTTGTGTCCACTGGCTCCTGGCTGGACTGGACGTGCAAACGACATTGATTTAGCAGTGTGGCCCAGTTCATCTTTTCAGAGCGCTCTCAGACAGACCTGTTGATGCAGAAGGGCATGTAAACAAATCTACTGCTTCCTGTGAAAACTGACTACGCCACCCAAAAATGTGTGTGCTCACTTATGTAGTCACCTTTCATTCATACACACACACACACACACACACACACGGAACAGTTTCATTCCACTTCCAATTTGGTGTACCGTCTCGTACCTTTCATTTTGAGGAGCTAAAAATGTATTTTACAGACACCTTTCAGCCAAATCAAATATAAAAACATAAACATGAAAATAAGCGCTCTGAAAGACACACAGACAGTGCACAGCGCCTGGGGGGTTACTGGTGAAGAAGATTTTGTGGAGTCTGCTCTGAGACTTTGGTCTAGGCCAACAGAAAAGTTAGAGCTCCGTAAAGTGATCATATCATGGAAAAATGTAACTCATTAAATAAAATTCATATGTTAATATTAATTTAATGAATTTATATTAATAACATTTCATGCATCATGTAAACATTTTAAATATACAGATCACTCTCCAGCCCATAGAAAGAAAGGGGAGTTGCAAAAACAGCTCATTTTGAATTAATTGTTTATGTGATGTCACATTTACATATGTTTGTTAATTCAGCCTAGAGTGTCTTAGGTCTCCTCTTCCTTCTCAGTTATAAGGAAAAAAAAAAAAGATCAACCAATGAGAGTGTGGTCGTCTTAAAGACACAGTAACAAAAATAGGCTGTTTAATGCGAAAGACAAAAAATATGTTACGAAATGTTCACTAAACTAATGATGACTGCTTGTGGTACATAAAATCACATAAATCTCATAAAACAAAAAATGTAGGATATTGTTCTAATAAACCCTACAGGTCTGTATATTCCCCCACCAATTTGCATAGTGATTTGATAGTAGTTACCAAATATTTCATAGTAGTTGCATAATAAGAAATCAAAAGATTAATAATTGTACAGTAAACCTAGGGTTCAAGCAGCTATATCAATGTCATGGCATTTACAGTAAAAATTGTGTTGTGTTTGTGAAGCATATTACGCAACAGGCAGCACATGCCACACATCATTTCTAAATTCACCCTTCCTTTTGAACCTGCTTCTGGATCCAGTTAGCAGTCATGTACTGTGGAAAAGTAGTGTTCTTAGTTTTTCTTGGGTGTGTGTGTGTGGTGGTGGTGGGGGGCTAAGTTTTGAGAGCACTTCCATCAAGTTGATCGTTTCATTGACAATTTCACACTGTGTCAGTCGTGTCCTCTAGCTGTTCCTCTCTTACACTGGTTGGTTTCGAATTGGCAGTCTGCTTTAATACACTTGGCCTCCCTCCTCACACGGCTGTCCATCACTGTTAAATAGCCTATAGCTAATACAGGATTTAGGAGCTCTAAGCAGTTCCACTAATAAAGCATGTAACTTTTGATGTATGTTAAATCCAAATGAGCCACATGCATTAAATCATGCCCTAATGACTGAGCCAATTGTTTGAAATATACTATTTCAAAGCATTTAGCTGGACTGCACATTTATCTACGTTGGGTTAAACACCAAATTACATAAGCTCATTTGTGAAAACATACTACGCTTTTTAAGTGGATGATTGAAAGCTATTCATAGAGTACACACCATGAAATATCAGATAATAGAGAAAATATGTCTGAAGACTAAATGCACATTCAGCCAAGTTACTTTGCCAGAGCACCGTAGTGAAACTGAGGAGATTTTTAAGGCAACTGTTATGAAAGTGTGCAGAGGCATGGATGAATAGACTTCTTAGTTTTAGGTCAGTTCAGTGGTTAAAAACGTTTGGACACATTTAGGTTTGTTAGTTTAAAAGAATGTGTTAAAAGTTAATGAGTTTAGGTTTGATAGACTAAAAATGGTCAAGTTTAAGTTTGTGTGATGGTGCCACGTCTCTGGCCACGCCCTCTGTCTCATCTTTGTCTGTCATGTGTTTAACATATGCTTTTCTGTTAAAGTTTAGGTTTCGTCTCTACATGCATTTGTGTCTACGTCATGTCCGCATCCCCAGTCGCGTCACGTCATGTATCAGTGTTTACACCTGTCTTCTGTCTGCTCACAGCCAGGCTTGTATTTTCACTACACTTCCCAGTGTTTCAGTCATTGTCTGTCATTTGATGTTGCCACAGCTACAGCCACAAAGTTTATGTCTGTTTTTGTTCACAATAAAGTCACCCTCTTTATGCACGCAGGCATATAGTGCACTACCCCACCCCCCACCCCCAATATACATTTTTTTTCTAAAAGCCGTAATGACCATAATGTTATATTAAAATGGTAATATTGAAAATTTTTGGGGATGTACTGTTTCAGCTGCATATATGCCCCTTGAAAATTAAAATATTTTAGCCATTTCAAATATATTAGCGGACCATATATGTTTAGTACTGAGCTTACTGGAGAGTGACGAGACACGTGAAGTGCAGGTACCAATAGGGTATCAGAATGATATATGTTTATACTTATCATCCAACCACAATCACATTCACTCTTTCTGGGTGGCACAGTTTATCTGGAGAGGATGTTTTTAGAATGATGACAAACTGAAAAGAGATACGTAGAAATAACGAGGCTGTTTTTAAAATGTAAGGAGTAGAAAGTACCGATAATTGCATGAAAGTGTAAGTAAGTAGAAGTAAAAAGTTGTCTGAAAATAATGACTCCAGTAAAGTATAAATAACCAAAATGTCTACTTAAGTATAGTAACGAAGTATTTGTACTTCATTACTTGACACCTCTGTTGGTAAGTTTGTTTAATGGATTTAGAGCGAAACAAAGAAAAAGACAAACAGACATGTAAACATAAACTTCTTATTACATGTCTTCCACTGTTGCCAGTACTGTTAGGTTTGAGACCATTAGCAGAATTTCTGTAGCAGTCCGTGTTAAGACAGAGATGAGGGTTCAAAGATTAGGTTGTGACTGTTGTTTCAGAAAGAGGGTACTGATCCTAAGAGAAACTATCATGCCACAGCACATGGGGTGTTGGAAGGGCTTATCGAAAACAAACAATTCCGACAGGGCCCTAATTGCTTTACTGTTGGAGCTGAGACAGGAGTGGTTGTGGGCTTTATTGAGAGGCGATTGAGAAATGAGCAGACCCTCACAATCCAACCCACCTCTGAAGAGCTAAAGCCTGTCAACTCGCTAGGTTAAGAGGCCCTGTGGAGAGTCGGGTAAGCAGTAATAATCGACTTATTCACCAAAAAAAGATGGCTTTATTGGCTTCTTGTCAAGGGCCACAGCCTTTGAGCTGGATTTATCTCTCCTTGAAGTGAACAAGAGATAAGGACTGTCTCCTCTTGCTTGCAATGTGTACTCATGTCAGAGCAGTTGTGAGTCTGCTTGACATTTAGAGCCTGCAATTATGTCCCAGGGCTTGTGTCTTTACTGTACGTAGGTTAATCAGTCTCAGGTATTGATCCAAATGTGTGAATTTTTGAGCAGAACGGATACACTATAGTTTCCTCACCTTGACACAATCACCTATAGCTGGTAAAGGCCTTGTAGACCACAAGTCAATAAAAGTACGACAGATTTGTACATTAACCTTCAAAAACATTGCCTGAATAATTTGAACATTACAAGATGTATCTTTTTCATAATGAGAGCTTTATTCTTCAGTTATTTATTCAGTGATATGTCAGTTTCACTGAAAGTGCCAGTAATTTTAGCCTCTTACATTATTAATATGTCTATATGCAACAACAAAGAGTAAATATAGTAAAAAAAAAAACCTTGTATGTTCCAGAAAACATGCTCAAATTATGGATATATGACTTGGTTTTCTGTGCATTAGGCCTTTCTTTACTATCTCTTACCCAGGTATCACATTTATTCTGGGCCAGGCTTCTGATAGAGAGTGATTAATTGAAATGTCAGAGTTTTATCTCTTCCAATAAGGCAGTGCAGAAGCTCCTGAGTTTTACCATCTGCTGAACTACTATCACTGTTAGATTAGAGTGAACAGGGTTGGAGTCATCCTACCATGACACTAATGATAATTTAAATTTCTCTCCAAATGAATTAGCCCTGATATGCTACTGCACAGGCCATGCAAAACACACCTGTAGCACAATAACTCACCTCAGCGGAGAAATGGTGTTCCAAGGTGTTTAGATGGGACAGCTATTATTAGTTAGGGTTGCCATCTGTACAGCATTTCCCTGGACTGTGCTTCATTTTGGTCTTCTGTCGTGGAAAAAAACATGAAATTTCATTTCTGAACTTGTCTCAATCCAGGAAAAGTCTCAGAATTCAGGTATTTTCATTAGTACTTCTGCATGTCTTTTTATTAAATCAAACAAAGCATGAGCTTATATTACTTTTTGGGTCAATCATTTCTGAAAGGTGAACCTTAGAAGACAACTTTACAAGAGTTGGCAACCCTAATGAGAGCTGTTACCTGGCCACAAGCAGGACAGGGCTGGTTCATGTCTAAACTGGCATGGCTAGCTACTGAGGAAGCATTACCTCTGACAAAGAGCAAAAGTTGATCCAGGAGGTGGAGCAGGGACCTTAAGAATCTGCACTGGAGATTTTTTTCCAATAACAACTCACAGGAGGCCAACTTCTCTTCTCTAGAAGTAAATTGTGGTATAGAATATATTGAGTAGCAAAAAGTTTAACTGTGCTTCTTCCAGTGATAATTAAACATTATGTTACAACCCAGTTCCAAAAAAGTTGGATTGCTGTGTAAAATGTTGGGATAGAGCAGTGTCTACAATGGTACAGCATTCCTTTAGCGTCCCGGTTGAAAAGATGGTTTCTCAAACTGATGGTTCACAATCCTTTTATTGAGCTGCCTTACTGTGAATACACCGTAAGAGCTTCAAATATACAGAATAAAATACCATTAATAACTCAAACAGTATGCTGCCTTTACCTTGTATTTTACCTTATTAATTTGCTATGAATTAATTATTTGACTTAAATTATTACAACCTTTTACCCTAGACAATACCTTTACCTTGAGTGCTGTTACCATGCTTTTATCAGGTATATTTACTAAACTTTTAACATTGTTTTCTATTATTTCCTATACCATAAATTAAACAAGATATACCATGTTAGAACAGTCTGACTTTACATATAGACTATAACATCACACAGCTACACACAACTATAGCATATAACACAGAAGTTTGTAAACCTTTTTACAGTGGTAACCCTACTTACGAGTTTAATCCGTGCAGGAGCCAAGCTCGTTAGCTGGTTTGCTCGTTAGCTGGATGCATTTTTCCCATAAGAATTCATGTAAAACTGATTAATCTGTGTCAGCCGGCCAATATACAGTATACTTTAATATGCTAAATAATGTGTTTATATGGGTTTTCTAAAAAATAAACGAGACGACGACGGCGCTCATGTAGGCTGGCCGCTAAGGAGAGGGAGACCGACGGTGCTTGTGTACAGTCATGGCCAAAAGTTTTGAGAATGACACAAACATCAATGTCCACAAAGTCTACTGCTTCAGTTTTTATAATGGCAATTTG
>BRDA01079047.1:0-13267 GCA_036984385.1 Crenuchus spilurus
GGAGATATTAGTCCATAAACAACCTCAATAACACTATTAATCACTAGAATAGGAGATATTAGTCCATAAACAACCTCAATAAACACTATTAATCAAAAGGAGATATTAGATTTGTGTTGCTTCAGCTGGACAAAATATCTTTTACATCAATGTCAAAATCACAATTCTGGCATTGTGACATGCTAAGTAAATACTGTAAATATCAAATACTAATTAATGAATAAATTATAGAATGAATTGCTTGTTGGACTGCATGTGCATGTTCTCTGTATCTGCTTCCAATGTCAACACAACAGAAAGTGCAGAGTACAGCAGAGCTGAGAAGTTCCCAGGCTTATTTTAGGCCTTTAGGTCAGTGAGGCCATCCCCTCAAAACCAAAACTGAGCTGCATTATAAGCAGTTTCTCTCTCTCTCTCTTTCCTCTCTTGCTCTCTCCCCTCTCTCTATTGTTTTTCCTCTGAGCCGGTAGCTTTAGCTCTTTGTCTAAGGACTCCCCTCGCCCTGCCGGAGCTACAGGTTCTGCTTGCCTTCAGGAGCTCTAAGAGAACCTGCTGTGAGTGTCTTTGCCTCATTCACTCCCATTATGACAGACAGACAGTTAGGCCTCAGGGTAACAGTCCAGTGATGATAATAACAGCTTTGCATGAGGCTGCTGAGAATACACTTACATATGTGAAAGAATCAATCACAGTACTGGCCAAGAACAACTGCATGTATGAGTAACCAGTCTGTGGATGGATGCTCATGTAAACACTCAGTACAGAATAAGAACAGTGAACAAATAAACACAAATAACGTTATACATTACACCTCCTACATAATGTACAAGTCTGTCAGGACTCAGACCCCTGAAAACCATATGGATTGTATTTCTCCAGAACATCCTGTCTTCTATTTGGGACTTCAGGTTCTTAGTGGCTCACACATGATTGTATCTGATTGTATCCATCCATCTGTCTTCTTAAGTAAGCTGGTTCTTCTCATAATGTGTCCCAAATAAATAATCTTCAGTTTGGTTATCTAGGCTTTACTTATAATGATATACAGTATCTCACAAAAGTAAGTAGACCCTCCTATTTCTGCACATATTTGATGTTGTATTTTCATGGGACAACACTAGAGAAATGAAACTTGGATATAAATTAGAGTAGACAGTGTACAGCTTGTATATCAGTATAGATTTACTGTCTTCTGAACACAACACAGCCATTAATGTCCAAATAGCTGCAACACAAGTGAGTACAGCTCACAGTAAACATGCCAAAATTGTGCTCATAGGGTCAATAATTTGTGTGACCACCATTATTATCTATCACTGCTTTAACCCTCTTGGGCATGGAATTCATCAGAGCAGCACAGGTTGCTACTGGACTCCTGTTCCTCTCCTCAATGATGACATCATTGATCTGGTGGATGTTAGACACCTTCACTCCTCCACCATCTGCTTGAGGAAGCCTCATATTTGCTCAAGTGTGTTTAGGCCTGGAGACATTCTGGCCAGGGCATCACCTTTACTTTCAGCTTCCTCAGAATGGCAGTTGTCACCTTGGATGTGTGTTTGCGGTTGTTATCATGTTGGAAAACTGTGGCCCAGTTTCTGAAGGGAGACCATGATGCTCTGATTCAGAATGTCACACTACATATTGGATTTCATGTTTCACTCGATGAACCACAGCTCCCCAGTGCCAGCAGCACTCATGCAGCCCCAGATCATGATGCTACCACCACCATGCTTGACTGTAGGCAAGACTCAGTTATCTTGGTACTTCACCAATGTGCCGCCAGACATGCTGGACACCATCTGAGCCAAACATGTTTATATTGGTCTGATCTGACCACAGGACATGGTTCCAGTAATCAATGGCTTTCTTGTGCATCAAGTTCAGAAAAGGCTTCCTTCTGGGACAATGGTCATGCAGACCGACGGGTGGACAGTTTTTGAGCACATGTACTTAACTTCAGTATCATTTTCTGAGAAATTTCTGATTTGTACTCCACTACATTCTCAAACTATACTTTTGACTACATTTTTAAAAGCTTGCACACAGAAGAATTTGACCTCTGCATTTAACCCATCTGTTCAGTGACACACACACACACACACACACACTACTGAACACACACAATCGTGATCTAGGGGGCAGTGAGCACACTTGTCCAGAGCTGTGGGCAGCCATATACACGGGACCCATTGGAGCAGCGCACCTTGGTCATGTCTCAGTCATGGCTCCTTAACCCTAAGCCAGGGGCTGCCCCCACAGGCTCACAACGGCTCCCACAAGCACAATGCTGCCCTCACAAGACCAAGGCTTCTCCTACAAGCTCCTGGCTGCTCCAACAAGCCCACACTGGCTCCCACAAGCTTACAACTGCCCCCACAAGCCCATGGCTGCCCTCCCAGGCCCAAGACTGCCCGTACAAGCCCACAGACACCTCCATAAGTTCACAGCTGCCCCCACAAGCCCATGGCTGCCACTGCAAGCCCACAGCTGCCCTAACAGGCCCAAGGCTGCCCATGCAAGCCCACAGATGCCCCAACAAGCCCACGGTGGCTTTCTCTCTATTTGTCTCTCCCCAACTGTCTGTCTCTCTTTCTCTCTCTCTGGTATGTTCGTCATGTTACATGTGGGTCTATATTCACTTTAGGTAGTCTGGCCCCCTCCCAGTTAGCCTCTCAACCTCAGTTCAGGTCATGAGAGCATCAACATTATAACACTGTCAACAATAACAAAGAAAGAAAAGAGAAATGAGACACTGGAGCATACAGAAAATATTTACAGCATCATTACATGTCTCTGTATCTCTCATCTCTCCCCCGATGCCTCCAGTATAACAGCACCCTCTCTCTCTCCTGTGGTATCACCTCATTAACTCACCAGTGAATTGTAATTTTGATTATTTTGTATATTTCGTCTTTTCTTTTTAATATCTTGACATTTTGTCAAATATTTACATTCCATCATAAAACATAACTGATTGGGTGCAGTGTTGTGTATGTGGAAAAACAGCATTTGTACTGTTGTTTGGCACCTGAAACATTTCATAGATGAAAGGGTTTAGTGCGGGATTTTTGCTCATATCCTGTATAATTTCATGAGTCCTAGTGTGATTATTTAGGCAGGAATTTATTTGAAACATTAACCTGTCAGCTGTGATATAAAACTAAAGACATAAACATGGTTAGTGAGCTACACGTATGCTTATAAATGTGATTATATACTTATGTGTGTGCTGGGCTGTAATCGGGTTAAGAGCTCTATTAGGTCGTGCTGGACTGTGCTGGGTCGTGTCCTGTGGAGAGTTTTCATTTGTTAACTGTTGACAGGAACTCAGAAAGAACTAAAGTGTGTGTGTGTGTGTGTGTGTAATGTGTCACATTTCCTGTGTGGGAGTCTGTAGATTTGTCCTAGTGTCTCCTTTCAGAGCGATCCCGGTCCTGAGACCTCTCTCAGAGCCAGACAGGTGATCAGGTTTCAAAAAAGTGTTTGAACCATCATGACTGGATTACACACACACACACACACACACACACACACACACACACACACACACACACACACTACAGACATCAAAACCTAGAAATATGAACAGCCCTATATGGACAGGATATTCCAGAGGAATTCAGATCCCATATGTAACATGTGATGTCATTGGACCATGTGAGATGGGTTGTGTGTGTGTGTGTGTGTGTGTGTGTTTATATAAGTGTTTTTTCAGTGTAAGATAAAATGTGTTTTAAAGCTGTTTTAAAATAAAAATACTCAAGCTTATTTGCATAAATCAGCTATGGGCCAACCCTATTCAGGCTCAGCGTAAACAGTGACGGGTGCTTATGAGAATAAGGTTAAGGTTTAGGTTTAAAACTGTCTTTAATTAAGGAGGTTAAGATTTAGGTTTAGGTTTAAAACTGTCTTTAATTAAGGAGGTTAAGGTTTAGGTTTAGGTTTAAAACTGTCTTTAATTAAGGTTTAATTAAACTGTCTTTAATTAAGGAGGTTGAGGTTAAGGTTTAGGTTTAGGTGTAAGACTGTGCTTTAGTTACTAAGGTTAAGGTTTAGGTGTAAGACTGTGTTTTGGTTACTAAGGTTAAGGTGTAAGACTTTTTTTGGTTACTAAGGTTAAGGTTTAGGTGTAAGATTGTCTTTTGTTTACTAGGTTAAGGTTAAGGTTTAGGTGTAAGACTGTGTTTTGGTTACTAAGGTTAAGGTTTAGGTGTAAGATTGTCTTTTGTTTACTAGGTTAAGGTTAAGGTTTAGGTGTAAGATTGTGTTTTGGTTACTAAGGTTAAGGTTTAGGTGTAAGATTGTCTTTTGTTTACTAGGTTAAGGTTAAGGTTTAGGTGTAAGACTGCGTTTTGGTTACTAAGGTTAAGGTTTAGGTGTAAGATTGTCTTTTGGTTACTAGGTTAAGGTTAAGGTTTAGGTGTAAGATTATGTTTTGGTTACTAAGGTTAAGGTTTAGGTGTAAGATTGTCTTTTGGTTACTAGGTTAAGGTTAAGGTGTAAGACTGTGTTTTTGTTACTAAGGTTAAGGTTTAGGTCTAAGATTGTCTTTTGGTTACTAGGTTAAGGTTTAGGTGTAAGACTGTGTTTTGGTTACTAAGGTTAAGGTTTAGGTGTAAGATTGTCTTTTGGTTAGTAGGTTAAGGTTTAGGTGTAAGATTGTCTTTTGGTTACTAGGCTAAGGTTAAGGTGTAAGACTGTGTTTTGGTTACTAAGGTTAAGGTTTAGGTCTAAGATTGTCTTTTGGTTACTAGGTTAAGGTTTAGGTGTAAGACTGTGTTTTGGTTACTAAGGTTAATGTTTAGGTGTAAGATTGTCTTTTGGTTAGTACGGTAGGTTAAGGTTAAGGTGTAAGATTGTCTTTTGGTTACTAGGTTAAGGTTAAGGTGTAAGACTGTCTTTAGTTACTGAGGTTTAGGTTTCGGTGTAAGACTGTGTTTATTTATTGAGATGAAGAATTGCTGAGCTACAGTAATACAGTCAATGGAATGTCCCCATAAATAGAGTAGTCCCCAAAGTGTGTGTGTATCTGTGTGTGTGTGTCCCTCCCTCAGGTAACATCTCTCTTTATCACATTTAAAAAGGAAATTGAGACACAAAACTAACACTGCACTGAAGGCCAGATGCTTTCGACTGTGAAAAAGAAAACAAGATCGGGTCTGAGATCAGCTACCATGCAGCCACTTTTCAGCCTCTAACCACAGCAACCCCACTAACAGCACTGTGTTACACTGCTGAAGCGTTTTTTCTCCACCAGACAAAAGGAAAAACATAATAGAGAGTGAAGGTTTATGTGAATACTCACAATAGTGTGTTATTTTCTTACAAGTTTACAGATTACAATGTTTTTGCTCCAGTAACATATCAGAACTTTACAGAATGTCTTATATTACATATATATTATATTACCTTGTGTAGTCTTACCGTTCTGTATACTATGCTTGTCCTTCAATAACCCTAAAATAAAGTATATTCATTGAATTATAAAACAAAAATCTATTTTGAATGATTTATTATTATTATTATTATTATTATTATTAAGATACTGCATAGGTGTAAACATTCTTAACAAGAGACTAAAATAGTATAAAAGTTCAGAAAATAGTTCAACTTTCAAATAGAAGAGTTTTTTCAACTGTTAAACATGGTGGTGGATCATTCGACCCTTAAGACAACACAAGGGTTAATAATTATGCTGCATGTCTATCGTCCTAAAACGGATGCCATGAAATGTAGGTCAAAGACAGCTCTATCTTACTAAACCCAACCCTAACCTACACCCCATCCTACTGACCCCCAACCTACCCTACACCCCTTCCTACTGACCCTACCCTACACCCCATCCTACTGACTCTGACCCTACCCTACACCCCATCCTATTGACCCCAACCCTACCCTACACCCCATCCTACTGACCCCCACCCTAACCAACACCCCATCCTACTGACCCTCACCCTACCTAACACCCCATCTTACTGACCTCCACCTTACCCTACACCCCATCCTACTGACCCTGACCCTACACCCCATTCTACTGATCTCCACCTTACCCTACACCCCATCCTACTGACCTCCACCTTACCCTACACCCCATCCTACTGACCTCCACCTTACCCTACACCCCATGCTACTGACCTCCACCTTACCCTACACCCCATCCTACTGACCTCCACCTTACCCTACACCCCATCCTACTGACCTCCACCTTACCCTACACCCCATCCTACTGACCTCAACCTTACGCTACACCCCATCCTACTGACCTCAACCCTACGCTACACCCCATCCTACTGACCTTGACCCTACCCTACACACCCATCATATCCTTCCAATCCTCAGTAATACACACATGTATTAAAAATGCAAAACTACAATTATTTTGGTTCACAAATATTTGAGTGTTTTTGTTATTATTGTTATTAATTAATTTGTTCAGTTTACTGCCATTGATGTCATTGGCAATACTGTACCTTACACAGTCATGTCAATAAAGCTACATTGATTGATTGATTGATTGACTGATTGGTTACCAAACTACCTTTTGACAGTCAATAAAGTATCAACATATTAAATGAATAAATACATGGTGAAAAAATAAGACCCAGCAGCACTCACCAAAGCCCAGAGTCTGCAGACCAGGTTAAATTTACAGTCTAACACATCATCCAGCTTGACTTTCCATAAAGAATCTTAAACTGCTTTCATATGTAAAGATGTACGAGCATACCTTCCCCTGTCGTAACCTCACTCCCAAATCCAGATAGTCTGCCTTTATTTTCCTCAGCATTGGATGGGGATGGGAGGAGAACAGCAGATCTAATAATTTATTACACCACCTGCTATTGGGCAGTGCTTGGAGAAGGACGTCTTTAAATTATACATGATATCAAGCACTTTGGTAAGAGAAAAAACAGCCAAGGAATTCCCACTGGATTCCTGCCCCTGAGCAACATTTCAGCAGGACTTAGATCATCCCTAATTCAGACGGATCACTCAGAACCAAAAACCCGTCCTGACAGTTACTGGGCATGGAGTTCCCAGAACGCACCTGGACAGTCTATAGAAAATGCCCATATTTGGGCAGCTGAGGACTGTGGGGTGCTAAACAACCATATAGGTGCACTTTGTAGTTCTACAATTACAGACTGTAGTCCATCAGTTTCTCTGTATTCTTTATTCACTCTGTTCTTCAATGATCAGGACCCCACAGAGCAGGTGGATCATTCTCAGTGACACTGATGTGGTGGTGGTGTGTTAGTGTGTTTCACAGCAGAGCTACTTATGTTTTTAAACAACTGCTAGAGTGAAAATACACCAATCAGTGCACAGTGTCACCAATGAAGGACTAGAGACATCTAGATGTCTGGGACAAGACATTACATTATCACGAGTGCTTACATTATACAAATTTTTAATTTTTAATTATCCTCATTAATTAATAACATGTCTGGCAAGCCAGTGGCCATACTGTAAGTTCTACAAGAACTCCCACTAATTAAAGTCTTTGTCTTTGATCAAACATCTGCTTACCTCAGCACTCTCTCACTGAACACAGGCACACAATTCTGCCAACATCAGCAGCCAATTTTAAGAGGATATTCCTCAAAGCAGGACCCTGAATGTACAATATTCAAGTCTGGTCATGCTCACAACACTACTTTAGACTGCATTAAATGACTGAATGGTTTAACAGATTTAAAAACAATCTGTCAGACAATCTGTTGTCTTTGGTTGTTCACTGATAATTAGCAGACTTTATTAATATTATAATTGGCTAAAAAATAAGACTCTGTTTCAGCTGCACATGAAGATGATCAATAAATGCTTCATTCGAGCCCTAAGATGAGTTGTGTAAATAAACTACTAGACGTATTACTCATTAATCATTCATTAAGCCATTGTTTAAACATTTATTAATGATTAATACAGTCTGCTTCTTCAATGGTCAGGACCCCCACAGAGGGATGGTGAATCATGCTCAGCACACTGATGTGGTGGCAGTGTGTTAGTGCGTGTTACACTACAAAGTGCACTTATATGGTAAGTGGAGCTGATAAAATGGACAATGAGTTAAGGTATGTGTACCTAATGAATATGCACACTCATATCAGAATATTTAATTTAAAATATCAGAATACAGTTTTTTTTATTATTATTATCAATGTTACACTTATATAGCGCCTCTCTTGATACACAAGGACGCTTTACAATCAACACACTCCATTTACACACACTTAACCACACACTCCGTTGAGAAGTGGCAGCCAGTCGCGCACAGCGTACTCACAACAGGAAGCGACCGTCCTACTGGAGGACTGCATCGAGTACTAGGGGGATCACCCAGGACAGAGTGCCAACCATATCTGGGCAAACATACATACACACATACATACATACATACATACATACATACATACACATTCATCCACACACCAGGGTATTTTTTTTTGAGTAGCCAATTCACCTGACCTCCATGTTTTAGGACTTTGGGAGGAAACTCACGCAGACACGGTTAGAACATGAAAACTCTGCTCAGATGTGGATTCGAACCCAAGACCTCAGCGCTGAGAGGCAAACATGCAAACCACTAAGCCACTGCGACACACAGTTTGGCTCTTGTTGAAGTCCATCACATTCTTAGATGTTTTTCCAGCTTCCAGCACCTCAACATGCACTTGCTGCCCAATATACCCAACCATAAACAGGTACCATTGTAATGAGACAATCAGTGTTATTTACTTATGGTCATTTTAGTGTTGTGACTTATTGGTGTATATACAGACATACATTAAACATAAAATATTGTGAAAAAGTTACACAGAAAGTGACACATCCCAAGCCTTTTGTGTTTTAATGTTGATCAGTATGACTTACAGCTCATGAAAATCAGAAATACAGAATCTCAAATGATGAGAATTTGATTGTGAGTTTGAGTAAATGACTATAAACAGTATAAATACTGTGTATCTCAGAGCTACAACTGTCACATTCCTAATATCAACACTCCTGAACCAGAGACAACATCAGAAGTGTCTCACCTGGACTAAGCAGAACCAGAACTGGACTGTTACTCAGTGCTCCAAAGTCCTCTTTTCAGATTTCATTTGTAAATCAAGCTCCTAGAGTCTGGAGGAAGAGTGGAGAGACACACAATCCAAGCTGTCTGAAGTCCAGTGTGCAGTTTCTGCAGTCTGTGATGGTTTGAGGTGTCATGTCATCTGCTGCTGTTGCTCCACTGTGTTTAGTCCAAAGTCATCATCTACCAGGAGATTTTAGAGCACTTCATGCTTCCATCTGCTGACAAGCTTTATGGAGCAGCTGCCCACAGTGCCAACACTACTACTGACCATCATATTACTGTGCAGACAACTCATGAGCTAGAAGTCATACTGATCAACATTAAAAACTTTTAGAATTAAATTATGAACAAAAATGAACTTTTTTCACAATATTCTAAAAATGCTATATATCACTGTTCTTTAATCAAGAAAGCATTCAGTAGAGCCCCATGCAGACACCTTCAGTGAATAAGAGAAATGGTCAGAGGTGAAAGGTCATACCTGTCTGTTTCAGCTTGGCTCTTGGAATGAAGAGCTGTGTCTCTGACCATTTTGGTACTGTCCGGCACCCGAGTGAGCCGCCGCGTGTACAAACTCAGCCCTCCGTCTGTCATGTAGCTGTGCACACACACACACACACACACACAGACAAGCAACACAAACTCATGAACAAACAGACATAAACCATTACAGGCACACACACACACACACAGACGCACACACACTTTTTAAAGTTTCCTCTTCATTGCCCAACACTTCCATTATTGGCATATACAGTGATTTAAAAGCTATTAAAGATCCTAATGTGATTACACAATCTACTCATCTGATAAAGATCATGATGAAGCTCTTACAAAACAACAGTCACATGTACACCTGCACAAACTGAACATAAAAGGCCTTAACAAACCTGATTAACACATATACTCTCTCCCATGACACCTGCTTTACAGTCAGTTCTAATAAGCAAAATAACCTTCAGAAAAATTATGCCTTGATGAATATGCCAGCATGAGTCAGACTAAGTCTAGTTCACACAGCAGGATTTAAAAAGTCCTAACCAATGTACAAAATGTGAGACACCCCAGACATAATGACATTTTTCACTGATTTGTCTGTCTTTGATCGTTGTTAGTCATAAAGGTCCCCACACTACACCATCTGCCCTGTAACACCACACACTGGTTATACACACCTGACCAAGAGCTCTGAGCCTCAAAACCTCACTGAGTTTCTCACTAAATAGACGTAAACAAACATGGAGGATGACAGTCAAACCACTTCAGTGCTATTTGTAGAGTTTTCTGTTCATGAAAAAGAAAAGGATGTGAAATCATAACAGCTCACATTATAGACACTCATGCTGTTGTCACAGCTCCACACGTCCACCTCACTCACCATTTAACCTCTTTTAACTTCTCCTGAACACACTGACACGTTCAGTTCAGCTCAGCTCTCATTGGTTGAGGGTCGAGCTTTTTTACACCAGAGCATCAGCTTCACTCCCCACTACAGGACACTGAGTTTAAATACTGAACATGTTTAATATATATGATTCTCAATGGGGTGCAGCCCTGACTGTACCGAGGGAAGATCAGAGGGGTAAAGATAGGATTATAGAAACCATACTACAAATACATCTGGGAAGATAGACTGTCTGGAGGAGAAAATCAGTCTCAATATCAGCTCAGTTATCCTTTAGTGTGAATCAGGCTTTACGTGTCTTTCTGATGAAGGATAAAACTAACATGATTTCAGCAGTGCTTCCTTATGAGCTTGGATCCTACCATGTACGGTTCACATCAATACAACACATAAATGCTACAGAAACATGCTATTATATTATGGGAAATGTAATTTTTTTCTATTTCAGCCAACACTGTATGTCGAGGGTGTTGAATGACATTAGTCTACAACACAACTTCTATACAAACACTCTTATTTACTCTGCCTGCAGGGTCTGTTTTATTAAATATTGACTCGTTTTATGCAGTGAGGTTAAGTCCTCTCTGTGGGTCCTCATTCAGGCAAACTCTGCTGGTAGATTAAGCTGGATTTGGGCATTCCCATTCAAAGCACACATTAGCCAACATCCCTTAATCCATCTGTAATCCCACACCATCACAAATAAACCATGCCAGGGCTGACGCTAAGAAAATGTAGGTTAAACAAAGCATTTATAGCCATTGATACATGGAAATCAGGTCAGATGAAACAGAAACCAGCATCTAAACACATTTATTTGGTGAGATCTGTCTATTTATCTGCAGTACAGGGTCCTCAGCATGGTCAATGTGCTATACAGAGCAGCCCACATTTAAAATCATATATTTTAATGTATGATTCTGACATTACATGGTGTTTCTATCGGAGGCCATTACAATGAATTTCTGGGTGACCATTAAAGGATACTGTGGCATCTAAAATAACAAAAATATAGTCAGCTCTGCACAAGCTATGAATAGGACAATAATCAGCTGGAATCATGAAAACTACTGACAACATTTCTCCCCAATTTCTAATAAAATATTCTCATTTATGGCATTTTGAATTTCCCCACTGTGGGACTAATAAATCTTATCTATTTACTGAAAATTAACAATAATAAACAAAAGCTTTAACAACAGAAAATGCAAAGAGAATGAGTGCACATTTCTAGAGATATATGTGTTTTTTGAAGAAGGGGAAGGTATACAGGTAAAGCTGGACGGGACACTATAAGAATGATGTGGATTTGTAATTTGATGGACAGGTGAATGAGTGTATGGACTACAGAGCTGAAGCTGACAGGTTCTCTAAATGCCCCCTCAGGTAAAAACACTTACACAGGACACACGAGAAGGCTGCCATTCATACCCAGTAAAAATGGACACAGATACAATACAGATTATATTACATTAATACAATGTGAACCTCAATTGAAACAAATGTTAAGCCTTAAGTTTAAACATGTATGTCAACCTGTATCATGACTCAACATATCTGGCGTAACCCCACTTTGCAGCAATAACTGCAACTAAACATTTCCTGTAACTGTTCTTTAACCATTCTTTGGTAGAACAACTTGTGTGTTTAGGGTTGTTGTCTTGCTGCATGACCCACCTTCTCTTGAGATTCAGTTCATGGACAGATGTCCTGACATTTCCTTTAGAATTTTCTGATATAATTTAGGATTCATTGTTCCATCAATGATGGCAAGCCGTCCTGGGCCAGATGCAGCAAAACAGGCCCAAACCATGAAACTACCACCACCATGTTTCATAAGGTTCTTATGCTGGAATGCAGTGTTTTCCTTTCTCCAAACATAACACTTTTCATTTAAACCAAAAAGTCTATTTTGGTCTCATCCATCCACAAAACATTCTTCCAATAGTCTTCTGGCATGTGATCTTTAGCAAACTGCAGATCAGCAGTAATGTTCTTTTTGGAGAGCAGTGACTTTCTCCTTGCAACCCTGAAATGCACACCATTGTTGTTCAGTGTTTTCCTGATGGTGGACTCGTGAACATTAACATTAGCCAATGTGAGAGAGGCCTTCAGTTGCTTAGAAGTTACCCTGAGGTCCTTTGTGACCTTGACGACTATTACATGCCTTGCTCTTGGAGTGATCTTTGTTGGTCGACCACTCCTGAGGAGGGCAACAGTGGTCTTGAATTTCCTCCATTTGTACACAATCTGTCTGACTGAATTGGTGGAGTCCAAACTCTTTGGAGATGGTTGATGGTTTTGTGACCTTTTCCAGCCTGATGAGCATCAACAACTCGTTTTCTGAGCTCCTCAGAAATCTCATTTGTTCATGCCATGATACATTTCCACAAACATGTGTTGTAAAGTGCAGACTTTGATAGATCCTTGTTCTTTAAATAAAACAGGGTCCCCACTCACACCTGATCGACATCCCATTGACTGAAAACACCTGACTGTAATTTCACCTTCAAACTAACTGCTAATCCAAGAAGTTCACATACTTTTGCCTCTCACAAATATGTCATATTGGATCATTTTCCTCAATAAATAAATGAGAAAGTATAATATTTGTGTCTCATTTATTTTAATGGGTTCTCTTTATCTAATTTTAGGAATTGTGTGAACATCTGATGATGTTTTAGGTCATACAAACCGGATTCCAAAAAAGTTGGGACACTAAACAAATTGTGAATAAAAACTGAATGCAGTGATGTGGAGGTGCCAACATCTAATATTTT
>BRDA01079048.1:0-30483 GCA_036984385.1 Crenuchus spilurus
TTTTTAATGAGACTACTTTTTTCAGAATAGGCCAATTTAACAGCATAAAGGTGAACCTGGCAACTCTGGAGGGATCTGACTGCATGATTAGATGTTATATTTTGTGTTTACGTCAGATACTATTATAGACTGGCTGCAGAGAGTGCAACTGTCGCTCTGTGAGAAAACTTGACACACTGCTAGTTAAGATGTATGATGTTTGTGGTCCAAACTAAATCCTGGGTCCTATTAGTATTTAACTAACTACCCTTAACATACTTTAGGATGGACTTCACAGCCCAACGTATAATGTAACTTACATTCAGCTGGTCAACTGGCTTCTGATTCTATGACTTATCAGCAAATGAATTATATTAGCATACCTGTCTTCATATTTTAGCACACTGGTGTTGATTTGTAATCCATTTGATACAGGTTGCTTCAAGCAGTACAATCACTTTGTTTTGTGAAAATGTGAACTAGTCTAAGCTGAAATAGCTACTATGTGAAATAAGCAGCATCATTTTGTGAATGGACCACAGTAGGCTAAAGAGGAAGACCACCCACACACTAGAGGGCAGTGAGCACATAGTTGCCTGGAGTGATGGGCAGCCTCATTTGTGACACCTGCGGAGTGGTTGGGGGTCAGGTGCCTTGCCCTCCTGGTTCAGGGGATCGAATCACCAACCTTTCAGTCCCAGCTAGCTTCGGTGACCTTTTGGCAATGCTTCTCATGCTCATGAATGAATGTTACACTTATATAGCATCTTTCTAGATGCACAAGGACGCTTTACAATCAACACACTCCATGTACACACACTCAACCACACACACCAGCTCATGCTATTGCTCCTCTGATTCTCAGGTTTGCATGCCAACCTTTAAACAGCAGCAGAACCTTTTTAACTCTTTTGAAAACCAATTTTCTATATAGAACTACATACAGCACATTTTCCAGCAATCTGAAGAGCAATGTTCCTTTGCTTTCGCTTGGTTCTGTATAGAGTGGACATGTTGTAGTGGTTACTGATTTGGTCTTGTGGCCAGAAGGTTGCCTTTTTGATCCCCGGGCAGGTCATGACTGAAGTACCCTTGAGCAAGACACCTAAACCTCAACTGGTCCTACGGTGCCATGGATAGGGCTGCCCACTGCTTTGGGCACATGTCCTCACAGCCTAGTATGTGTGTTTCACTGCACGGTTGGGTTAAATACGGAGGTCAGATTCCATTGTGTACAATCTCATTGGCAAAAAATTGAATCTAATCTATTGTCATTTACTAAGAACTGCCTTTTTTTAACAGTGCAGGTAAAACTAAATCAGGCCAGATAAGAGTGTAAAGACAGCAGGCAGCATTCACATGCACGAAAAGGATAAAAAATGTGGTAGAGGAACAGAAAGAGAACCACTTTTTGTCCTCCAAGTGTGAGAATGCTCTTATCGGGCCTCAGGTCCGGTGGACGAGACTTGCCCTTCCTCATCCCTGTTGCTGCCACACAGTCAGGGCAGACACCATTGTACTGTCTTGCAGGAAGTTGCTGATTCCCAGCATTCAGCGGGTTTCCTGTGTCAGGTTACCATGTCCTGTGTTTATTTTCTTTCTTTTTCTCCCACCCCCCGACCCTACATGTCCTCCCCTCTTTCTCTTTCTTTCCCTAACAGCGTCCGTGACAATGGAAAGATTGCCTTGCGTCAAGTGTTTTTTTTTTTAAAGGAAGGATCTAAATTCTGTTAGCTAGAAGGTCCCTTTCTCCTCCTGTTTCTACCCAAACCGAAGTTTACAGTTTCCATCAAGCCAATGAAATGCTGTCCAAAAGAAAAAAAAATAGAAAAAGCACCATAGAACCTCAATCAATTTCAAATTAAGCAGTTCATTCAATAGACAGTGGCTTTGACAGATAAGCTTGTTACAGCTTGAGAGTGGAGTAAAGGAGAGGCAGCAGAAAATAGTAATCTTCCAGCCGTAATTATTGCCTTGCTTGGACTTTTCTCTTTCTGAGTTTTTTTTTTCTTCTTCTTTCTTTCTTTTTCTTTTTTTGTCCCAAGCTCCAAAACTAACGGCTGTACAGCAGCGGCAGTGGGAGATTGATAGGGAGCATGAATGATGTATAAAGTCTATTTTGCACAGATCAATAGCGAATTTCATTACGGCTCGGACAGCAGTCGCACGCTCTGAGAGACGAGCACCCCTTTAAAGTCCGTCTCGAGTGCACACACCCATAAACAAATAGTAGATCAGCACACCCGACTAAGACTTACACTAAACACACTCCTTTACATCAGTTGTAGGGGACAAACTAATGCTTTTTAGTTTGTGCAAAAGAGCAAGATCCACAATAATCCACCTTCACATCTGCTACAAATGCAATCCACCCTTTCCAGCACTGACCATTCATCAATAGTTCAGCTCATATGTTAGAACTTACCCCATAGCTGAGGTTAATTGCTGCTAATAAATAAAATATTTTTGGTAAATTCATCCAAAAAATAATTGATCTTTCAATCATCAACCAATCAATCATGGAGTTTGGTTCTATGCTTAACCAAATGGTCTTAACACATAAACTGCATCAACATAAATATGATTAGTAATAAGAAGCTGTGTCAAGCAGCACAAACTTGACAAGCATATCAACACAATCAAATTTAAATATTTTTGCATATTTTTTTCAATAATTTGTGGATAAAACCTTGAAAAAATGAAATGTGATCAAGATATGTTATAAAATAATTTAATACTGTTATTGTACAAGTCCCTCTGGTGAATGTGGAGAAATATCTGAGGACATAATCAAAAACACCTTCTACTTGCACATGTTTAACTATATAAAAAATGCACTGTACCCATGTTAATTTGTGCCCAGCTTTCCCATAAGTCATTTCAGTTGACTTACAGTTGGGCTTAACCATGCATACACAAAGCACTAAGCTATATGCATTGTTAGCAAGAACAGAAATGATTCTCTTGAACTGCAGTTAAAGTCATAGTTATAGCTGCTGATGATAAGGCCATGCTGGAACTTTCTATTAATTAAAATTCTAAAAATTCTAACTTATAAAATTCTAACTTATAGCTCATTGAAACAAGCAGGCAAATTATGTTAAAAGTGCAGATTCTACACTTTTAATCACCACCACATTTTGTTTATCAGCAGAATGTGAAATATAAATAAAGCTTTCACATTTCTTGACTCTGAAACAAACAGAAAATGTGGACGTACAGACACAAACTCAACACAAAAATGTCATTACTTGTGAACAGTACTGAACACAAATGTAATTCATTTTGAAATCTTAGGGGTAACTTAGGTAAGTGCTGATCAAACTACATACGCAAAGAAAGCAGATGACTGACCTATATGAAGTGAATATAAAGAGACATGGAGTATCCAGTAATGTAAAATACATCAAGGCCCAGGCCTGAGCAAGAGAAGCTTCCAGAAAACTCAAAACTGATGATGGACCAGGCACAGGAGGGGAAGCAAACACAGAAAAATATGAACATTATTTCACAGAAAGAGACAGCAAAGAAGGGGGAGAAAAAGAAGCGGAGGGTCTGGAAATCATTTCCGACTCTGTGTTTACACACTGTGCCGGTCCTTGGCTTTGGCCCACACTGCAGAGCCATTCAACTCTGGCACAAGTTCCCTCTGCCCTGTGGAGGAGAACCCAAAGAGAAGAGCTGGTGGCGGACTAATGTGCATGGAACATTCTCTTCTTTCTGCCTAGACATATTTTAATGTTGGGGAAGAAGCTATTGGCAACAGTGTTTGGTACCACATTTCCCAGAATTCCGACTTTCTGAATGAGCATCAAGGTGTTGTTGTAACTTGTCTAAAATTTTGAATCAAAAAAGAAACCAGGCTCAAGTGATTCTTATCATTGTAATCATAGTCCATAATAATATTTGTTGCTTGTGTGTTTTGGTGTATATTTATATTTTATGTGAAAAATTCTATACGTTTCAGAGAATCAGACTCTAAAGCAGGGGTGTCCATACGTTTCTTGTTAGGGACAGAAGACGAAAAGGAAGACGGGCCACAGACTCGTAACCCTGTAACAGTACTATAAGAATTTTTTGGTGTTAAAAAATAAAGTAGTCCCACTAGCTCTGAAAATTTACTCATAACTGCATTAAAAAAAGCTAAATTGCAGAAAAACTGTACACCTGGCAACCCTGAAGTTCCCATGCTTGGGAATGCTACAACCTCCTAGCCCAGGTAGCATTTTCTTGCAACTGGTTTTGTTGAACTGACAAGCTAGCTGCTAGCTGTTTCACCTTCTGTTCTCATTCAACACCAGTGTCTGACCTGAAATAGACATTTCATAATGTCTCTTAACATTATACTCCTTCATTACAGCGACTGTTTACTGACAAATTAAACATACACACTTCCCTCTGAACTCAGTTAACAAATATTCATTTTCCCAACCTGCCTAAAATTTTCTGCATTCTATCTACTTTTCATTTGTTTGGAGCCGCCAAAAGCTCCACAGAGCCAGACTTTGGACATGCCTGTGATAAAGTTTCATATCAAAAAGAGGTGTGGCGATGTGCACTGGGTGATGAAAAACAAGCATTCACTTAGTTTAAAACATTACAATTTCAAATATATAAATATTTAAATATTTATTTTCAAATATATGAAAATAAACCACATTACACAGATGACAAAACATGACATTTACACAATTTTACTCAATTGTCCAGTTACAAAATATAGGTTTCATTTGTTTATGTATTTATTTTATTTTATTTGTATTTTTTGCTTCTTTATTTTAGAACTGGAACCGCAAGGCTAATTTTGCTAACAAGCAATGGAAATCAATAGTCACCCAAATAATTTTTTGCAAAATAAATATATAATAATAGCACAATTTTTCTTTCATACCATGTCCTACCACACATCATCTAGTCTGAGACCTTATTGATGAGGTTTGTGTGGGATGATAGATATTTTAACATGAAAATAACTGAACTAATTGTGTGACTATTAAGAATTGTATTGCTTGCAGTATTTGTATAAACGCATTAATTGTGAAGGAGCATTAGACATCAACCCTGTAGTACAGACTCAATTTTCATTAAAAAAAATTATATAAGCTTTGTATTATATTTAGAAAGATTTTATTTGGAGGCTGTTTCTGTTGTAATATAGCATTAGCTGTTCATCTTGATTTTGTTCAAATTATAGCCATGGATAGCAACATGTCTTTATATACTGCTGATTTTCATATTTTTGCTGAAGTAAAATACTGATGACTATTGAGGTTCTTCAATCTCAACTGCTAAAAATTTCATTTTTTATATTCTACATGTGCACTATGCTGTACAATGGCTAAAATAACTATATATATAAGTAGACATACTCTTAAAAAAAAAGCAGACAGTGTTACAACCATTCCGTTTGCCACCATACATCACAATGGCTCTGAAAGTCAAGCTACACATTGGATCTTTTCAGAAAGGGGTCAACCACTCTGACCCCTCTGGCAGCTGTATTTCATGGCTTAGGCTGCCAGCCTATAAGGATAGAAACATGGAAAATCCAAGCAGGGGATAGAGGATGTTACTATTCACCATTCATCCACCTAGCAGCCTCATGGGAGATCCAGGCCCAGTCCAAGTAATGAGAAGGTTGAAGTAATTTAGGGGTCAGTTTGGGGGAGGTGGTGCTAGTCATGGCGTTGGAGTGGGGGTCAACACAGCTATGAGTAACGAGCCCCTCCATGTCATCCACCCGTAACACCACTTGAAAGAAAATGATGTTCTTGTCTCGTCCATAAATCCATTCTCTCCTTGTTTTTTTCCTCAAATGTGACAGTTTTAACCACACCAAACTTCTGCGAATGTTAAACATGTGCATAATACACAGCGAGACTTTAGTGCAAGTTAAAACTATCTCTGGTCTGCCTGAAATACAAACAGAAAAAAGGCTGGAGGAGGCAGTAATCTCTAACATGGACTTTCATCTTCATAGAGCGATGCTCATTCAGCAAGGCAGGATGTTTACACAGCCTATTTAGATTGCAAATGTTGCCTATATTACACTATGCACATATACATCTTAAACTGATCAGTCTATAACCCTGTTAATGAGATAAAATCATCAGTTATGACCAAAGACATTTAATGGCATTAATATTACCAACTTAACAAGTTAAAGAAAAGCATACAACCACTCATACAACACAAACATTCCATTGCTCATCTGATCAAAACTAGCATTGGCTCAATAAATACAATGACATCATACAAACCTGAAATAGCTTGTTTTGATTGAATTATTCTATTCTGTTGTGTTATACTTCTTTAAAAATGACATAATACTGCATACTGTAACTGTTCAGACATGAAATGAAAGCATGTATTAAGTTTTTATGCATTTTAGCTTGTAGACAATACATTACCACATCAAAAATGTGAATACTATGAAAAAGTTCATTGTTGTTCATGATTCAAAAATGACATTTCAAGCCTTTTTTGTGCTCAAGACAATCAGAAATCCAGAATTTTAAATTATTTGAATATTTAATTTAGAATAAATTGCTATTCAAACAGTATTAACAATTAAATAAACTTATACTGTAAATTTAGGTGTAATTAATATAAAATATGTCAGTTTACATTTTTAATTAACAAAGTGAACTTTTTCACCATATTCTAATTTTTAGAGATGCACTCATATACTGTCCAGCACTAACCTGGGCCGTTTACTGCACAACATTATGTACAACATAATAAGGTCAACTAGACGAAAAACTGAGAGCATCCTAAGGTATGAGCTGGATGGAGATTCACCCTCCCCTCCCCTTTCTAAGCTTTAACTCTCTTGCATCTTTTCGAGGAGTTGCATTCCATGCTTAAAATATGCAGGCCAGAAGCCTCTGGGCCCCTTTCCGAAAGAAAAGCACTGGTTACTATGACAATGGCAGGCAACAGCTAAACACAACACACAGCTGATGGAGAGTAAACTGCGGGTGCTGCTCCTACAGGTGTTATTTTGTTGCATATCATTCAAGGAGTTTCATTACAAATGAACACAGTGCACAGTTCTTGGTCATTGCTGGAAATATTTTATTTTTATCATTTACAAATCAGTTAATGTCAACAGCATGCAATGGACAATTTAAAGTATTCAATTCACCTGACCCCCATGATTTTGGACTGTGGGAGGAAGCCAAAGGCCCTGGAGGAAACACACGCAAACAAGGGGAGAACATGGAAACTCCACTCAGACTTGAAGTGCTGAAAGAACATCCCAATGCTGAGGCGAGTCACCATGGTGCCCTAATCAGAAGAGTTTTTCATCAGATTATCAGAGAATGTGACTTGAATGCAAATACTAATTAAATATATTAAATATTAACTTATAACAAGTTAACAAATAAGGTAAGTTGAATAATTGTGCCCCTGACCCCGCCCCTTTCTCCTTGTGCTCTCTGTTTAAGTCTTCCATGTGTCTTGTTCACACCATGTCTCCACTCCCAGTTACGTCACATCATTGTACAGCCCTGTCGTCTCATTACATGTTAATCATTGTTTGCTATAAAGTTTCAGTCTTTGTGAGTCATTGTATGTCACAAATGTTTTTGTCAAGTTTTGTCTTAGTAATGGTGTTTACTTTTGTTGCATAGCTACAGTTATTCTGTTTCAGTTGTTGCAATAAAGCCTAGTTGTTTTCTGGAACCCCGCTGAAGTCCGTCTCCTCACAGATACAGACAATTATAATGAACTCCTCACTGAATAAAAAGGCTCAAGATTTGGGTGTATAACTTCAGTTGGAAAATAAAAAAGGTTAAAAACAAGTTATGCTATTTCTCTTAATGTTTGTTAAAAGTAAAATGTAAAACGACACCAGAATAGAGCTTCTTATTGTCTCATATTGCTACTTATTATTGTCTTCTATTCTATTGTCTATCAAATGTTACCTGATCTAGGATTATGTGTTTGGCTGTATTTTATCATTTATCAGCTGTCTGTGCATTAGTGAAAGGAATAGAGTTAAGAAAATTTGGTAGGGACAACAAAAAATCAGCTCATTATTAATCAAATGACCTCCACCTACTCCTACATTACATCTTATCTTACTAGAAATTGTGACATGACTATACAGACATATTGCAGTTAAGCAGTAGTCTGTAGTGTTTTTCTTTATGAAACCAAAGACTTTGTCAGTAAAAAATGATAACATGATCACTATTATTATCCTCATTACTGCTCAATAATTATAGCTTTTTAGACATTAGAAATGAGATAATAATATGTAATTTTACAATCATTATAAAAAGTTCACAAGATTTTATAAGCCACGATCATGTAAAACATTTTTTAAACAATCAGTAAAAAAAGAGTTATTAACACTAAATAAAGCTCAGGTGTTCCTGTAGGCTTTTCCTGAAAAGTTCTTGGTTTTAACATAGTGCAAAATGTAAATCAGAGCACCTTCAGCACACCCAAGACAAAAAGAACTGTCCAAATACTAATTTTGTGGGTGTGTGAGTTGTAGTGGTTCACAAAAAGCTTGCAAAGTAAGAGTGGGATCTCAATGTTAAAAGGCATCAATCTATAGATGGGTACAAAAGATTTTCCAAGGCATTTGATGTATCATAGAATATGGAAATATAACATAACAGGTCCCTTCAAAACTGATGAGAAGACAACATGAAAACTGTTCAGTAAGTCTGCTAAGAGTCCTATGACAGTATAAACAAATTGGCAGTATTGCTTGCAAGTAGTGGTACATTTGACAACTATCTCCTGTATTCTTCAAACATCTGTTGTATGAAGTAAGGTGGCAATACAGAGGTCTTTTCTCACAAAAAAAAAGTCCTGCTAAATTTGGCAGGGAGACGCATCTAGATTCCAAAACACACAAAAAAACAGCACAAATACAACAGCAAATGCATGGTGAAGCATGGTGGTGGTAGCATCATTCTTTGGGGCTGCATTACTGGGACTTTAATCAAGGTAGTGGTAATCATGAATACATATAAATATCTGTTCATTCTAGTCCCAAAGCTTCATTGGTCTGCTGCAGTGCTATAAAATAAGATGAAATTCAACTTTCCAGGCTAAAACATGCATTCAATTTAACAAAGAAACGGCTTTGCCAAAAGAAGATAAGTATTTTGGAATGACTCAGCTAAAGCCAAGACTGGAATCCAGTTACAAAGAGATTCATTTCTCTAACCACTTTTTTTTCTCTTTTTATTTTTATTATTATTTTATCTTTTTTTACAAATTAATTTCACATTAAATTAAAATGTTCTGGGTGTAATAAAAATTGGTGTAATTGTAATCATTGATTGATTATTTAGTCATTTATTATGTACTCATATTTGATAGACTTTCCACAATAATAATTGTTTTTCACCTTATCTGTTACTATATGAATATTGTATTGAGGGTATTATCAATACTGGTCTGGTCAATGTGTTTACTACCTAAACTATTATTGCTGAATAACTGATGAAGTCTCAATTGTCCTGCTTATCAATTGACCTGTTTGTGCATTTCCCACAAATGGGAATTTCATTCATTATTCAGACCAACTTTACAGAACATTGGTACAAATGACATTATCTTTGATGAGAAATTTCAGTAATACGTGCTTAGTGTCTCTACATGAGAGAGAGTCTGCAGTATAAATTGCTACACTATTGGTATGTACAGTATTTTATCGGACTTGATAAAAAGAACATATTGTAAAGTTTGCCAAACCTTGCAACAATTACAACAAAAAACAATTTGTAGGTGAAACATTGATTGGTCAGTTGCTCCAGTACTGGAAATCTAGTAGAAAACATTGCAGTACACAAGTAAAAAGAATAATGTAGACAGAGCGAGAGCGCACACTGTGAAGAGAGAAAGAGAGGAAGAGAGCAGGGAAAGAGTGGGAGCCATGCCTCAGGATGTGTTAATGGCTCGGCACGGAGGTCCAATTCCCATAAAACACTTGATCAGGCTAATTAAAAGAGCCGTGGCGGGATCCATTCTGAGCAGCAGGGCGGCCGGCTGCATGCCAGAGCTGAACACTCCCACACACAGAAAGCTCAGCCAGCGCCAGGCAAGAGAAAGAGAGAGAGGGAAAACTGTGCTCTGGGGAATCTCAAACAGAATGTAAGAGGGCCTCTTGGAATCTCACTTCCATCTGAAGAAGGGAGTGAAAGGGTTTAGACAGCATCATAATCGGGCAGGGGACCTAGTATAGTACAACATGATGGAAATCAGAATTAAACATTATTGAAAGAAATAGATAACGTCTATACACTGTCAATAAATGTATGAAGAAAGTTTCCTCATCTGCTTATTTAGATGTTCCAGCATTTGACGTCATTTGTTTTTACACATACTAAAGTTTAGGAAAGCTAAATGAACAGTGTAACAGGATGATGGAAGCCTTCAATCTTCAAGTCTGAGCAGCACTAATGTCCATAATAAGTAATTCAATGCAATGAGTGAATGAGAGTTGTACACACTCATTATTAATTGTATGTTTCATAAATTCCAAGTCTAATATATCTAATGTTAAAACTTTCATATCAGAAAGTTTCTCATACATGTGAAAAAACAATGTAATCTTCACAGTTAGCTCTAGAGTTGCCGCTACCGCCGGCAGGATATTAATGACATTTCAATAAAACACATAACTACAAATAAATAAATACATATTCTACAAATAAAACTAAACATACCACAGAAACCTTAAAATGTCTACTTTTCAAATACATATAGGTTGAATTGAAATATGTTTTTAGATATTTGTGAGAGGAGCTAAAATAAGCATAGACACATTTTTCACTGAGTCAGAGTGCTGCGCTTTTTTTCCACCCACTCACGCGATCTGTCATTTATATGATAACGACATGGTAATTCCAGACATCCCATTGGAGGATTAGCAGCTGTGGAATGTGTGATAAACCCCACTTCGTTTCTATAAACAAAGAGCTCTCCCATGAATAAAGAGCTCTCACCTTGTTAAAATTCAGTGTAGGGGTAGTGGCTGAGTGAAAACAGTGTCAACTCACATTTGTTAAGCTTTAGAAATAAAACCACATACAATTTCTAAAAACTAATGAGCAGTGTGTAGCCAACACCTCTGTTTATTCAGTTCTGAGCTCAAAAGTCTTGGCTAGAAATGATTAGAGTGTGTTTTCACAATATATCAGGACATCTGAAAATAGGTTTTTGGAAAGTCTAAATTTAGAGCAGATTTAATCAAAATATAGATTCATAGCACTCTTACTGTTTTGACACTGTTATTGCTGAGTTTGGGCTGAACAAAAGCCTGTGTTACACTTTGGAAAACTTGGTTACGTACAGCATTTAATACTCAAATGGCTGTAGAGGCAAGACATTCTAAAGTGTACAAATGACCTGAAGGAAGGTGTATGACATGCTGTTGGCATGGATGGTTTGGATCATTTGTGTTTATAAATGCCTTGTATATTAGGGATGAGGTGACACATTCAGATTGTTGGTGATGGAAAGATCAATGAGTTGGAGATTTGTTATCTTTATGAATGTATTCTGATTGGAAACAGTAAGCATGCTGAAAAAATGGCAACCTAAAAAAGAATCAGATAAGTAATACTATGGTACCAGAGAATAATCCACCTCTACCTTTTCTCCACTGATGGACTGATCAGTACTTGGTGGATTAACCTTCTTTAGTAGAGAAAGTTGTTGTACCGTATGCTGAAGTTGGATATATAATGGTAATATGCCAAGAAAGAGTCAACATTGTCAATGATCATTGAATGTGAGGAAAGCTGTGTCATCAGTGGCTGAGTACACACCCCTGTGGCATGCTGGTATTGAGAATGATGGTGGGTGACAGTGAATTGTCAACCCTTGCTGAATAAACTGAACAGTGGTGTCTTTGGTCATTAACAGCTAGAGAATCATGACGTACACACACACACACACAACAGAAGTGGTTCAGTCCTATTCACTAAGCTATTCCCTTCATAGTCAAAGACAGCTTCAACAGAACATCAACCAGAAACACAGATAGCACTTTTCCACCAACACGGAACCGGCACCGTTCTGGTTCACAAACCTAATTTTGAACCGTTCGGCGCATTTTCACCAACAAAAATATGGCCCTGAACCAGGAACGTTCGTTCGCAGCAGGACCCAAAAAATACTTGGTTTTTCAGTGCGAACCAAATGCACCTGCGCACTCAACCCAAGACGATGGCGACTCGTAGCATACAGTGGTCCATTGAAGAAGCTCAGTTTTTGTTATCTATTTGATGTTCTCCGGAGTTTCAGGAGAAACTTGAGGGGAGTATTACAAATGAGAAACTCTACAGCGAGCTGGTGGAGGATTTAGCTCGGCCAGGTTTTGTTCGTTCAAGAGAGCGAGTGATAGATAAGCTAAAGAAGCTAAAAAAGGACTACAGAGATTCTAAAAAGGAGCTATCGCACAGTGGAGGTGGACAAGGGAAGACAAGATTTGACTTGTGAAGTGAAACAAACATTTGTACCAAGAGCACAAATGCTCGCAAGTAGTCAATGCGCTCCGCCATCTTTGTTTATAATTCCCCTTTGTTGATGACGTACACCGTGACGTATCCTCGGTTCAACTAAAACTAGTGGAAACGCGGGCTGGTTCACTAAAAAGCACCGAGGTTCTCATAAGCCCCAACAGCACCATTTCAAGAACCAGTTATTTTGGTGGAAAAGTGCTAAGCGTGAGCTCTAGAGGGGGTAAAGAACACTAAATTTTTAAATAAGGCCTGCAATGATTTTAGTTTTTGGTAGAGATGGGAAGATGGAAGACTCAGAAGTAAACACAATCCATTCAATGTTTAACCAAAGTCTCCACTGAATGTAAAAAAATGTCTAGCATACATACACACAGCTCAGCCAAAGCACAAGTGGGATTCATACTGGATGTTGAAAAATGGGAAACACCCAATTTCCAAGCTTATGAATTCATCTATCCATCCATTATCTTATCTGCATCCAAAACCCTTCACTGGACACAGGCCATCACACACCATCCTAGCTAAGCCCAGAACAGGGCACCAATCCATTGCTGGGTGTGTGCGCACACACACACACACACACACACACACACACACACACAAGGACAATTTAGAGTACCCAGTTTAGAGTACCCATGTTTTTGGACTGTGGGAGGAAACCTCAATTCAAACCCAAGACCTCAGCAGTGAGAGGTGAGCATGCTGACCTCCAAGCTAATGAATGCAAAACAGATTTAACTCAGCATTTAATGTCATTTAAAGTTTTTCAAAACTGTATTTAAGTTTTCTGAAAACTTTCACACAAATGTTTTCAGTACATGTACACAAATTAATATGTTTTTGATCTTAATATTAATGCTGAAAAATGGATCATGACTATTTGACAGCTTGACTGGTTCCATTAAATCGGCTTCAAACCTGAAATACAAATGAAGTGTGGCTTTATAAGTCATGTTCTCTCCTGAAATACAGTCATTTCATTACTTGCTATCGCTATGTGCACTAAGCTGCTACATTCTGCACTGTTATGTGAGGGGAAGGAATGAGGTGAGCTGAAGGATTATTCATCCTGGTAACCTACCACTCATGAACACCTAACATCATTCTGTGATGCAGTTTTGATGCAAACACCATCTCATAAATTGCAATTTCATGTGTTTGAGTGTATCTCTAAAAATTAGAATATTGTGAAAAAAGTTTGTTAAAATTTCTTTTAAAAAGGTAAACTATCATAGATTTTACATTCATCACTTTTTAATGTTGAGACTTTTAATAATAATCAATAGTGCCAACATTTATGTGAACTTCTGCAGCAGATTTTTGAAGAAAGAATTGTAGAATTGAAGAAAGAATGTCACGTGTGTATTCAACTTTTATACCTGCCAAACGTGCTACTTTGATGAGTCCAAAGTTTAGATACATTTTGGTCTATAAATTGATTCCATGAGTTCTTATTTAACTCATATGCTTTCATTTGAGAGTGCAATGAGACATTAAACTCAATCATTTGCAATAATTACTTGAAAAAAATGGGGTGTTTCTAAAACTTTTGGTCAGTAGCATACATGCACACCTTAATATAATGTCATTATATACATCTTATATATTGTATATTAATACACAGTATCGGAGATGTGAAGTAATGGAGTACAAATTCTTTGTTACTATACTTAAGTAAAAATTTTGGTTATCTGTACTTTACTCCAGTAATTATTTTCGGATTACTTTTTACTTCTACTTACTTACATTTTCATGCAATTATCGGTACTTTCTACTGCTTACATTTTAAAAACAGCCTCGTTATTTCTATGTATTTAATTTCGTTTTCTCATCAGTCAAAAAACTTTTAATAGGTGATAAAGTGCGACATCCAGAAAGAGTGTGATTGTGGTTGGATGATAAGTATAAACATATACCATTCTGATACCCTATTAGTAAGCGATCCATCACACCTGCACGTCATGTGTCTGGTCACTCTCCAGTAAGCTCAGTACTACACATATATGGTCGCTAATATTTGACTCAAATGTTTTTATTATCAAGGGACATATATGCAGCTGAAACAGGAAGCCAGTACATCCCAAAAAATGTCAACATTACCATTTTAATGTAACATTATAGACATTACGGCTTTTAGAAAAAAAAATATATTTTGGAGGTGGGGGGGTGGGGTAGTGCACTATATGCCCCTGTGGCACAGCCTGGCATTTGTTTTCCTTACATTACTTTTACTTTTATACTTTAAGTTTTGAAACCTGAACTTTTGCACTTAAGTAAAAAATTTAAGTTGATACTTAAACTTCTAAAAAAGTATTTTTAAACACTAGTATCTATACTTCTACCTGAGTAATGAAAGTGAATACTTTTGACACCTTTGTACAGTATGCATTAGCTACATACATACTAAATGGTTTTGCGCGTTCACATTTAAAACTTGAAAAATAGAGTAAAGGCCAGATTCAATGCCAGGGCTTTGTACATTTTTTCCCAGTTTTTTTTCACAAAATGAGGACTATTTTTCTTTAAAATGTACAAAAACAAACACACACCAGTGAATTACTTGGCTAGACTACACTGAATAACAAACACCAGTATGCCCTTCCCTTTGTGTCCTAATATTCAGTCTGCTGATGTCCACCCACAAACACACAAAACTCATGAGTAGAAATCCTCCAACATAAGCCACTGTTTACTTAGAAGAGATTTTAGAAGGAAAAAAAAGAATCCACACGTGGTTGCTACAACAGTGCTGGGCTATGAAAACAGAGCCCATGCAGAGTGGAGGAATATCATTTGTCAGGCTAAATCATGCAGTACATTGGCTGAGCCATGCTTTCATAAACGTCTGGGCATTAAAAAACACCTATAAGCATCACCAAGCAAGCAGAAATGTGGTGCAGTCACAGGGTACAAGATCAAACTGGGTGAATTCATCTTTATTAACGGCTCTTATGTACTATATACAGTGGCCGATGAACAACAGTAAACAAACAACGATAATGTAAGAGGTGAGAGAACAGAGTTTGTTTAATATGCGATGATGCATCTTGTCTACGAGTAGCTATATTATCTGACAAGCAAAGGCCACATGCTCTGAATGCAGGAAAAATAACTGTTGTCAGATGAGGGATTCATATAATATAAAAAGAAACATTTGTCCATTCAACCTGGTTTGTATTATTCATTTTTTAATACCGTTACAAGTTATGGGTCTTTCAGTTCAAAGCACAAGTCTCTACAAAGAGTGACAATGAGTCAAAAGCAACACTGAACAGCACTGAATAACCTCTGTTAAAGAGCAAAAACAGAAAACGGTTATCAACAAGCCAGGAAAAAAACAACATATCACAATAAAAAGCCATATCTATTCTCAAAGCCATCATAGCAGTGTTGAACACAGAGAAACTCGTGTTAGTAAGCGTTAACAAACATGTCCAGACTTCCCCTGAGGAGAGCTTAGAGAGGTGGGCCAAGGCGTTAGGCTGAAGATTTATGGCTTTGGTGAAAAAGAGTGGAAGTGTGCTATTGATAAGTCGCTCAGTAGAGGAGAGGGGTGGCCACAGCAGTAATTAGGAGATGAACTTGCGGTCCATTGATTTGTAGAAGCCAGAGAAAAAGAGGTAGAGTTCTGAAAAAAGTGCTTTTACAGCCTCTGAAAATGTTACAAAATTGAGCAACTGTTGAAACCTCTTGTTTGTGTTGTAAGAGTAGATGAATGGTGGAGAGATGACCTGGGAGTAGGTCTTATCAGCTCTACAATCACTTTCACTGTGGCCGACAGTAGCTGCAGCAAACATGTACTTGATAATCCCCTTAATTATCACTTTATATTGACTGAATGTTGGTGTAATGAGATAAGAAAGTAAGTACATAGTAATTTTGTAATATTATGGCCATCTCCTTGTATATCTGACCATATAGATGCATCCACTGACCATATATATGCATGTTATGGGCAGCCATGGCCTAGTGGTAAGGATCTGGTCTTGTGACCAGAAGGTCGCTGGTTCGATCCCCAGACAGGACATGACTGAAGTGCCCATGAGCAAGGCACCCAACCCCCTAACTGCTCCCCTAGTTTGTGTGTGTTGCACTGCACAAATTGGTTAAATGCGGAGGTCAAATTCTATTGTGTGAAAAATCACATTGGCTAAATTGGTTGATCTTAATCTTAATGTTATATCTCTGCGCACTCTCCATTTCTCAATGGTATTGGTGGTGTGTCAGTGTATGGTGGTGTGGCACTGCTATGAGTGCATCAGACAGCTGATATTATTAAACAACTCAGTATCACTGCCAGCCAAAACTATCCAGCCAGTCCTGTGGGCATCATCTCGTGACCTCCACTGAAGGACTAGAGGATGACCAACACAAACTGTGCAGCAACAGATGAACTACTGTCTCTAACTTTACATCTACAAGGTGGAGCAACATAGTAGGTGTGTCTAATAGTGTGGTCAGTGAGCTAACAGTGTTTTCAAACTCCAGCAACTCTGCTATGTCTGATACACTCATATGAGCAAAACACACACTAACACACCACCACCACTTCAGTGTCACTGCAGTGCTGAGAATGATACTTGCTCTGGTGCTCCTGTGGAGGTCCCGACTGTTGAAGAACAGGAGGCTAACATAGTATACAAAGAAACAGATGGTACACAAACAAATAAGTAAATAGTCTTAAGTGAAGCTTTAAATGATGCACCCGCATGGCTCCAGGAGAAGAGAAAAGGGGAAAGGTTAGGGGCCAAAAGCCAGAAGTCTAAACAGGCTGTGTTGCAAATGTAGGCCAGGAGGTTGGGAGGGAACACCCAGGGTGACGCAGGCCAACTTAAGCCCACCCTTGTATTTCCAGTGCTTCACAGTGCTGGACACTGGCCCGGCTCTTTCAGATACTGCTGAGCTATGGGAAGGGCCATTGTTAACTTTGGCTGCCAGGCTGTTTTGTTTCTACTTTGCCCAGAAAAAAAGAAGGGAAAAAGAGAGGTTAGAGAGAGCAGCAGGCAGATGACCTAAAGAAGAGGCGGCGGGCAGGCGGGAGGGAGGGTGAGAGAAACAGAGAGAGAGAACACAGGAAGCATGGGTCATTTGCTCCTCCTCTCTTAGTTTAAGGAATCCCATTATCTTCAAATTCTCTCTCTCTAACAACACACACACACACACACATATGTAAGCCACATTCGTCCTTTCATGATATAGGGAGCTTGCTTGAATGTACCTCGCAAAAATTATTCCATATGTGCAGTGGTGGAAAGTACCCAAATTCTATACTTAAGGCAAAGTACATAGACATATAAGAATATTATGACCACCTTGGTTTGGAATTAACTTGCCATGGGATGTCACAGATGCCACTTGACAGGGTTTCAGGGTCTGCATACGTGGACTATGCACTGTGCGTGGGGATCATTTGTGGATGTGGGTAACACCTAAAACTGCACCCCCCCGGTCTGATATTTTTTGAGCAAAAATCCTTTCTACACACACGCATTTGCCCGTCGAACAATGGCCCACCCGCAATGGACTTTGATCTCACATGGGGATGCGCCTGAGACTTGCATGCAGGATGGGGGCACACAAAGCATTTGTGCTTAGGGCACCCACATGCCTAGCACCGGTATTGCAAGGTTTACTGCATGTATAATTAAGTCAGCACACCAGTCAGTTGTATCAGAGCGCAAAATGATCATTATGGGCAAGGACACGATCTGACTGATGTCTAAAAGGGCATGATAATAGGGTATTGTATGAAGCATGGTGGTAGTAGTATCTCAAAAACTACAAACTTTGTGAGATTCTGTAGCAAGTATAGACTTCTCATACATTGAGTGTCTCCCAAGGATGACTCCATTGAATGGTACAGAGCAGTCAACCTGCCACAGTGGAAGAGAAACAGTGCCTCCAGACACCTTCTTGTCTTCTTGCTACTTAAAATCTCAGTCAGTGTAGTATTAGGAGTCTTGCCCAAGATGGCTTACTAGTATAGTGTGTTTGCCCAAGCTAAGGAGTGAACCCCACTAGACTATGCCAACCACGGTCCATTTCAAAATTCTGTTGTAAACATGCTTAACAACAACGCAACCATGTGATTCCACAAAGACCAATCACAGGCAAGGGGAGGTCTCAGAATAACTGCTGGCTTAAAGGCACCATAATTAGTATATGAGTTCATCAATAAGTGATAAGTCTCCCCTTGGCGTCCTATGTTATCCTAGTACATATACGGCAAAGCCTCGCCTGGGAAGTGAAAGCTATTTGAATTTAGACAATAAATATAAAATGTATCATTGTAGTAATACTATAGAGACTAGAATCTTTTCACAGAAGCAACATTATCTTAGAATAATTACTGATAATATCCTGCGTCTAAAAATAATCATTGAATGGTAAAGATCTTGTTATACTCTTATAATAAAATATAATATATAATAAAATTTTATATATATATATATATATATATATATATATATATATATATATATATATATATATATATATATATATATATATATTGCATACATTCAGGGCATCACGTTCACTTCTCCACTTTTCTATTTACTGGCTGGACCGAGGGTGAGGGTGTCATTGATTACACAAGACTGTGCTAATGAAGTGTTATCATTTTACAGTGGGCATTGTGCAGTGTTAAAGAAGTGAAGCTGCTGGGCTGTATCTGACAACCTTGGAATAGAAAATAAGAATTTTCCCCTGTTTAGCAAAGAATTCCCCAAAGGACAGCCACAACTACTGCTTGTTATCTTTTCATCTCACAGCTAATCTGTGTGCATACACACACACACACACACACACACTTCGCTCTGTTACCCAGGTGTGTGGGGCATGAATTCCTGTGGCACACTCACACAGGCTCGAGGAAGAGCGCGAACAATTATCCTCAATATCTGTCAGGCATATGACAGCTCCTATGAACACCCCTCCCAAACACACACACACACACACACACGTACAAGCCCTTTCCCTTTCCTCAGAAGGAAACAAGAGATGTAGGAGACTACAAAGAAAGGGGTGTGTTCTGCTTCTTATTGTTCACACTAGCTGTGAATTCACTTTTTCCTCTTCTCTCTCTTTCTCTCTCTCTGTCTGTCTATGCCTCTCACTCCTACTCTCTTCCTCCTCCTCCTCTTTTTTCTGTCTCCTTGCCTTTTTACTGTTCATTACCCTGAGCATTTGCATGTGAGCTAGCTTGCTGCCAGAGTACAGGCATGGTGTGGTGAGTGAGAGAAACTGGAGAGAAAGGGATTAGTATAATGGAAATCACTGGTGTGTGTGTGTGTGTGTAAGAGTGTGTGTAAATTCTAGGGTCTATTTAAGACAATGTGTAACGGAGCGATAGTGAACGAGAAGCAGAGATACAGCCTTTAATTAAATGCTGTTGTCAAGTTCCCCCCTTGCCCGCCACACTAAACGAGCCCAATGGCTTGTTATTCTTTTTTGAGTTGAAAACTGAACCCAAACTGATGATACTACATTGAACAATGTGTGCATTTTAGGGATTCTAATATTACCCACTGCAATTAAACCTGTTAAAAAAGCAGCATGCAAATTTTTAAATGTGTACAGCACTGGGCCAAAGTTGAAAATGTAGAGAGCTGAAAATGGAACCCAAACTGATGAAATTAAATTGAACAATGTGTTAATTTCAGACATTCGGTAATTAAACCTGTTTAAAAATATGCTTGGCATTGGGCCAAAGGTCAAAAACAGCTGGAAAGTTTAACAAGCAGCCTAAACTGTAAAATAAATAAATAAATGTCTGCTTATTTTGGTCTAATCTGCTTTTGCAGACTTAACCACACTATTTCTGCATAAATTTATAAACTGTAATTCCAGCAGGGATGCAGATACCAGATGATGTGACTTCCGTACATAAGCCATTGAGATATGGACAGCAAAACTCCAGTTTTGTGCCTGAAACCGGGGGGTTGCTTTAGATCACAGGAGGTACCTAAATCCCCACTGAACCCTTCAAAAGGATTATTTCCCCTCTCTCTCCATGATATCTCAATCTGCTGGCGGGTGGTCCTGGAGGAAAGATTCTTTAAGCGGAATTGTTCCATCAAACACTTAAGAATGTTGAGCTTTGGCAAATCAAGGCGATCAAGTCAATGGAAATAATTTCTACACAGGTACATGGTGCAGGCAGCATATGTATGCCAGAAAGACATTGTGTTTGGCTTCTCATTATCATGATTCATTCAACATCTATCTTATCATTGAATAAACAGTAGCCACTTTGACAGATGTATTCAAAAGCTGTACTATTCCCAAAGGTCCAAAATTAGCCTCTATGTTTTCTCTCTTTGTGATATTTTATTGATTTACCTGCTTGTCTAATCATTTGGTATGTTAAGATGGGTAGAAAAAAAAGAACCTTCATTTATTTATGCAGCAAATTTGATCAACAAACCACTCAGTTGGTATGCTAAGCTCACTGCCTCTATAATAATTTAGTCAACTTCTACCAAGGCTAGGCAAAATGTGGGAAAAGGATAGGGCTGGGTGTAGTTAATTGCTTACAATTGATCGTGGTATTACCCCAAATTAGGTCTAATTAGGCAGGGTAAGCCAGGCTAAACTGGGCGCACAACATGCAGCCCTGGAGGGCACGCCATGGTACTTTTATAGCCGACTGGATGGTCTGGCTGAGCCAGTATGTTGTTCATGGCAAACTGCTGAGGTGATTAAGGGAACAGGGTCTTTGCTTGTGCTGGGCAGAGGACAGAAAGGATTCAAGGGACTAATTATCAAAGAGAGCCTATAATCAAACATCCGAATCACAAACACACACACACAATTGCCATAAACCTCCTTTGGCATACGTCCAGGAGTCATTTTATCCAATTAGGTAAATGACTGTAATGGCAATGAACAGGGGGAAACGAGGGAGAGGGAAGCATGAGGCAATCAGTAAATAAAAAAGCAGAACAAATATATGTAAAAGCATTGAAGGGAGGAGATTTCATAATGAGGCTTTTTATTATGGTTTCCTCTTCTGTGGGCTTTCACGTGATCACATGCAGTGTTTATGGGAATCAGTGCAGTGCATTTGTTTTCATAAAATATGTTGCTGTTGCCATTGAAAACCAAAGAGTGGGAATTTGTCAAGTCAAAAACAAGGCTATCCATGGCAGGTGAATTATTCTGTCCAACTGATATCCAGATTAATGTCATGTAAAATAGCCCATTTAGAAATGTATGAGTTCTCATAAAAGCTTTGCATTTGTTGAAAGCAAACAATTTTCATCTAATGACACATAGACACTGATAGTTGTGCCAGGTCTATTTCCGAGCACTGAAGCCAACAAGCAGCAAAATTAGCTACAGGCCATTCCTTGTTGATATGTTCCAGACACTTCCAAACATGTGTCAGACGGGCTCTAGACAAGGTATTAGTCTCTACCCACCCCCACCTCAACCCAGTCCATGTGCCTCTGAGGTTAGGAATGTTCCTGACACAGGGCTGAGGTGCAGGCTTCTCTGATCCTGCCATGTTAAAAGTCACATTCCTCATTGGTGTGCCACCTCTGCTTGCTACTGGCCAGACCATGCCCTGGGGCAAAAGGGCTGCTTGTTCTGAATGACAGCATGAGTGCTCCAAGCCTTTGCCATGCACTTGTTAAACCCAGCCCCTCCCATGGCAGTAAGGCTAACTGTCAGTCAAATAGGGGCTTCGGCCAGTACAAATGGCATTCCCTAGAATTGGAAAAACCCAAAAATGTGTCAAGGCCTGGAGGGATGGGGGGACGCTGGCATTACAGTGTAATGACTACACCGCAATGGAGTTATGGTGTAAACAGAAGAGAAGAGGTCCCTGGAACAATGAAAAAAACTGTTCAAGTGTACAGTTATTCAAATTGGTATGCCATAATAGTTCATGCTGTTGGGAAGAGGCACATATTAAAATGAAACAGCTTATTTAAACTGTTATTTTAACTGCAGAAAAGGAAGACATTTTATTGTATTACCCCAGTAATAGGAGCTCTGATAAATGCAAATAAAAATGTGAATTTAAGCATGATAATTGAAAATGTACTTATGATAAATGACAAATCATAAGCATGTACCTCAGAAATTAATCAGCACATTAACTGCACCTTGACCCTTATTCAATTATAGAATGTCATTTTATGGATTGCTACAACAGCCCTAATACAACAAAAGATCTTTGCATTAGGTAAACTAAGAAAACAGCAAGTGCTAGTGAATGTGTAGACTTGTGGGACTCATTTTCTTGAGCTAGGCAATGACTCAATCTCTCTCTCTATCACCAAGTTATTAGTTGCAGGTTCTAAAATGCAGGAATGTGCTACTTTAACCCTTTCCTATAGCTACAAGACATACAGGCATGTTCAGTCAAGCACAAGAATCTAATCATGCATAATGGCAAAGTCCTACATAGACAGTTCTACTGTTCCTATATACAAGACTAATTTGTCCAAGTTTTTTTCCAGTTTAGGAAAAACATGACTTATTATGCTTGCTGAGATGAGATGTTGTCTAAATTTGCATTACAAGTAATTTATGTTCTAGGAATTTGAAAAGAAACTGCAACTTTCCCTTATGGTTTTGCGTTTTTAAGGGTTACACCAAGGGTTACATCAGCATAACAAATGGGCTGATGTAAAATAAGAATTTGAGCACTCACACCCAGTAGTGTCATTAACAAGCAAATTTGTTGTGTAATGGTATGTAAATCTTGTACAAGCATGCCTCAATGCAGTGCGTGGGAAGTCGTGTACAAACAGTTGAGAAAGCGACATTGTGTAAGCGAATGATCATTAAGGAAAAATGTGTGTGTTGGGTCGATTGAATGTGTTCCTGCCTGTCGGGAGCTGTTGAACCTGAGCCCTATGGTGTATATGCGGGAGAGAGAGAGAGAGAGAGAGAGAGAATCAGACCACTGTGACTGATCTATTGAGAGGGCGTCAGTGAGAATGCCTCTACTCTGCTCTGATCAATACCACGTTATTTGTTTGTGTGCGCGCAAGTGTAAAATTGTGTGCTCCTTCACCCGCTGCGGCACTGAGTTAGGACCCAGGGTTTAAGAAGCCGGTTAAGCTGAGGGAGCAGTGGAGAGGAGAAAAAGAGGGAGTCGGATTGGCATTTCCATCAGCAAGGACAAGGCATGCTGCTCAGGTCTTCGCAGCTGATCTATGGTTAAGAGCACATGGCCTTGCAGAACCTCTGCCAGTAATACATCTCATTAGATGTATTCTACAGATATCCACTACTGGACACTTTATGAAACACCCTTATCTATCTTGAAGGTATACAGTTGGATGTGTCCGTTTTTTCAACAATATAGTCTTTAGTTTAACATTGATATTGGTTAATGACATTAAGATGACCAGCATAGCTGATGTGCATTATACATTTGAATTAGTGCAACATACACTTTTCTTACACTCCCTATGATGACAGATTTGGCAGCAACAAATGAACTAATCAGTAAGTGTAAACCTATATAACAGGTCATAAAAAAGCTAGGAAGTGTTGGTGCAATGCATGTACAGTTAGCAAATTAATTATTGGGCCCATTATGTCAATCTTTGAGGAACTAAAAATAGATATTTAATTAGATATCTGACATGGACCAATTCAAGTGCCAAAATCAGTTTCAAGTATTTCAATATAAATTAGGCTGTGTTCAGATGGCTTGTCCAAATCTGATTTTTGGCATATCTAGATTATATCCAGACTGAGTTTTGATAGTCCAGACAGTCGCAAACAACATGAAATCAGATTTTTATCCATTTTGGAGGAGGTTTTGAATTGCAATTATCTGAGACGATCTGTCTCAGTCTGGACGTTCAGACTGCTCAGATAGTTTTGTGATGTACAGACATGCAAATCATATCTGATCACTTGCAAATACTTGTCATCTCAATAGACCTGCAGTCTGAACATAGTCTTAGAAATATATCAGTCACTGATATGGACTGTGATAAATCTACACTGATTATGCAGAACTGCAATGCTAACGTGGACCTGGCATTGACCTAGTGCTGTACTGCCGGAGGGCTGGACAGCCTCAGACAATCCCTGACCAAGTTCAACACCCTTGCTTCCCACTGCAATCATCACACAACAGTGTTTGCAGGCCTGACTGATGCTCCACAGATGAAGAGGTGGCGGTCTCGACTCGGTCACGGTTGGCGCTAGCCACTGCTCTTAATCCGGCTCAGCGGTTTGCACTAGTGAGCTGATAACAGCACGCCGTGACTGAATGCCTCTGCTCTGTGACAGTGTGATGCATGAGCTACCAGGCGCTCCCACTTAGCCTAGTGCAGCGAGTGCTGCTCCCTGTAGGGGTCTCACAGCCACTGTAGGCACCTGAGAGACAGTGTGGCTTCAGATTGGCTTTGACAGATAAATGAAAGTGAAAACTCTTAGTTGGCATTTGTGGCAGGCGAGTGTACTGATACAGTAGAACAGGATCAGAAAGAATAACATGATTTGGGCTGGGTTACGTATGCAGTCTTTTCTAGGTATGTTGCAAGGAAAATGTAGTATGCATGCAAAGAGACCCATCTGCTGCACTGTATGAGATATGGAAAATCTTAATATTCTGCTAAATTTGCAATTTCTTGATAGAAAATGATATATACAGGGTTACAGGTATATACAGGTTAGACAATGAAACTGAAACCCCTGTCATTTTAGTGTGGGAGGTTTCATGGCTAAACTGGACCAGTCTGGTGGCCAGTCTTCATTAATGTCACATTGCACCAGTAAGAGCAGAGTGTGAAGGTTCAGTTAGCAGGTAAGAGCACAGTTATATAGTATATTACAATGCACACAACATTATGGTGACATACCAGAGTTCAAAAGAGGACAAAGTGTTGCTGCACGTCTTCCTGGCGCATCTATGACCAAGACAGCAAGTCTTTGTGTCTAAATATTATTAAGCCACTTTGGGGTGTTTTGGAGGAGCGAGTCAGGAAACGTTTTCCTCCACCAGCATCACGTAGTGACCTGACCACTATCCTGCAAGAAGAATGGCTTAAAATCCCTCTGACCACTGTGCAGGACTTGTATATGTCATTCCCAAGACGAACTGACATTGGTCTAAAACCAGGTGTTTCAGTTTCATTGTCTAACCCCTGTATGTATGTGTATATATATATATATATATATATATATATATATATATATATATATATATATATATATATAGAGAGAGAGAGAGAGAGAGAGAGAGAGAGAGAGAGAGAGAGTAAAATTTTTGTGGTACTATTGTATTACTTTTGTGGTACAGTGTTGAGTTCTCAACACTGATTTCATGAGAATGTGATTAAAATATACCAGACCATCATTTTGTTAATCTTAATGGCTTAATTATGTGAATTAATTTTACTATTCATTACCATTCCTGCATTCCTGATTCTTTTCTAACAATGATTGTTTTAAATGTTTGGTGGAAGAGACATAACACTTTAACAAAACTCAGTTTATCTGGAAAATTGTCATCCAAACTTCTTAAAAACTTCATTTCCCAAACTTCATAAAACTCCAGCACCTCTGGAACTCTTCTGAACTGACTGAGCAGTAATATTAATAGACAAACACTATAGGTACCAAGGTGCAAATTTGTTTCTTTGTATGCAATTGTCAACAGTTTGTTGGTAGAATAAGCTAAACATCATAATTATGAAATGATGTCAAACATAGTAAAACCTGTTTTACACAGAACAGGTCTACAGTATGAACAAATATTTGATTTAGCTTCCTTGGTGATGATAATTATATTTGGCTTTGCAAACATGACTAGATACCTTTCTGACAAAGTGCTTGGAAATTACTGTGGATTTGTGAATAATGACAAACATTCTACTTAAAGTTGAATTGGTTTAGGAAGTTCAAAAATAGGGTGTGTATAGTTGCAAAACCAAAGGAAATTGGAGCACGACTATTACAATGTTTAAAGCATGGATTTCAAAAAGATTGTGCTGGAAAACCATATAATTCCATTAATGACAGAATTATATTACAGGAAAATTTTGTTAACGCAATTTGTGTCATTCATTCTATAGTCTGTCATCAATTATCACAATTTTTGTGGTGAGCTGTTCTTAACCTATCAGTGATGGTGATGTTGATAAAATAAACCAATAAAGTCTCTACAAATATAAGACACTGAAGACACCATGTAAAAGTCACAACTGAAAATGGTCCAACATCCAAATAATATCTGGTCAATATTGGTCACGGAATTTCTTGTGGAGACAACATTCACCTGTCTTCAGTGAACAATATGATTTCACAGAGTCATGCGAGCAACAGTTGTGTTGCTAAAACTATTCTGACAAGAAACAACAACTCAGCTTAATCAGATTAACCCTTTAATCCTCAAACTTTGAGTGCGGCACTCACTCTTATAATGTATGTTAGTTTCATGGTAGTTGAATAATTTATAGTACTTACTGAATAAGTCTAGGTCTCAAGGCACAGAACCAAAAACTGACAGAAGGCAAATGTGAAGAATAAAATAGTTACTTTAAAAGTGGTGGCTGTTCTTAGTTTTCATATAGCTAAACCTCTAGACAACAAGCCTACCCAATATAAAGCAATGACAGCACTGGACTGGGTAAAGCTCCACACCATGTGCTGATCACTTGCATATCTCTGGGATGGTTTAGATCATTTGTACATAGGTGCTTGTGTGTGTGTGTGTGTGTATTTCTAGTATGCTTCATTTGGCATGTTAAGAGATAAGCCCCCTGAAACTCGACACTGGATTCTGGACAGAGATTTGTTGTAGGGTGACAACAGGTGCCCCAGGTTGGGTGCCACAGTTGGTCTGTAGATGTGTGATCTCGCATTGCTGTGATCCCATTTGCACGTACCATTTGATTTTGACAGTTAAGCTTATAAAAGGACTGTGCCAGACTATTAAACTCTTAACAAGACAATGGCAGAAGTCAATGATGTTAATGTGTTAAGAAAGTTGCATATAGTACAGAATGCCTAACTGCATCAAAAGAGATGCAGAAAGTAAAATAAGTTTAGAAAAAAATAAAATAAAATAAAGAACAATAGTGGGTAGTATTTATAGTGGACACTAGTTATAGATTAACACTGCTTGGGGTGTTTTTTAAGTCTGATACACTTATTTATTATTACATTATGGACCCAAGATATTTCATGAAATCCACAGTAATGTTTTATGTGGCATTTGTAAATGTAACTCAGTATTGCAGTGCTTGACGAAGGTTGGCCAATGTTGTCTTTTGCTCATGTAGTTATATCAGCTTTTGTTTTGTTTATATTTTTGCGTTTTAGTGAATTATAACATTAATGTTGTCAAACCCTGAGCTATTATATATATTTAAAACCTTTTATAAATATTTAGAGAGTTTATAAATATGCTTACAAAGCATTATTACCAAGATATAAAGAGTTATAACTGCATTTATAATGGTGTCATAGAAAGTGTTACTCATGCTTTGAGGAAAATGTTTTTCAAATATTTCAATAACTTCCTCACACTTTTGTTGACAAAATTGAGATCCTCACCCTGTCTGTGCCTCTCAAATACAGTTTTGTACCAAATCATGATTACAGTAACCCATTTACATCACTTACAGTGGTGTCTGAAAGTTTGTGAACCCTTTAGAATTTCTGCATAAATATGACCTAAAACATCACCAGATGTTTCAGATTTTCAGTGTGAAAATCTGATGATGTTTTAAGTCATATTTAAGCAGAAACATAGAACATTCTAAAGGGTTCCCAAATGTTCATTCACTGAATATATGAAAACAAATCATTATATGATACATGTATTTATGTAATTTTTCAAATTTTTTTTTTTTCATTTTTCAACAAGTTATTATTTTAAAAAACATGTGCATATAGTTATTATTACTAAATTATGCTACATTGTCAGCATTTAAATACACTCTCTACATTAATCATCAAAATAAACAGTAGATTAAAACAGTACATTATTTAACAGTAAATTAATAGTAGTTAATATAATAAATAGTGACAGCCCTAGATTGATGCAATGAGCCTTTAATATTTAGTTAATCAGTAGCATTTAGGTTTTCCTAAGTTAGAACACTGTATTTTATCAAAATGACCAAATACGTTGAAATATAATCTTTATGTATACAGTATATAATTACAATATTCTGATGTTTAACTGAATGTCACCATGAATTTGATGTTTATTTCTAGAAAATAGCAGAAAGAGCTGTCAGTTATCCTCTTTTCTTCTGTTTTATATCACTGTGTGAATCTTTGAGAAGCTAGCAGGGCTTTAATAAAAAAAACTTCCTTCTTGCTCATCTGCAAGAGTTTCTCTGTGAGTGGTAGAAAAACACGTCTTTCATATGATCTTTAAAACCATCAAATCATCTTTAATATTGATGCCATTGGCAGACTGTAGACTGAGTTTATTTCTGAACTGCCTGTGCTGAACTGTGTCATCAACTATGCTGCCAGCACCATTTATTGTGATGGTTCTGGGAAAGTGAATTCTGCAAAGGTGAATGATTTTATTTTGATGATATGTTCTCACAGGCAGAGTATTCATACTAAAAGCACAGTATATATACACAGTTCTTTCCCTAATAGTTTTTAAAAAGATGCACTTTTTATTGATCTTCATAAGGAAATGTATCTGCATTTAACCCATCCGGAGTAAATCCACACACACACTAGAGTACCAAACCCACACACTAAGGGAAGTGAGCCCACACATACCCGAAGCAATAGGCAGCCAACTTCTGTAGAACCCCGGGAGCAGTGGGGTTTAAATGTCTTTCTCAATGGCTTACTCATGTATTTTTCTTACCAGTTCAAAAGTTCAACTTTCGCTGCCAAGCCCACTTCTCTAACCTTAAGGCTACAGCTGCCCCCAAAATAGTCTCAGCTACTTAAAAACATTAATGAACTTACAATAAATTATAAATATTGCAGCCGTGATAACAAGTGCACTATCTTCCAACAAACTTGTTTCTCTTGGTTACATGTCATATAACTCAACCATAAAAAGACTCGGTACTAACTTTTGTAAACTGCCTGAAATGGCCTAACTCTCTGGAGTTGGCTCTCCAACCTGTGGCAAATTAACAAAATTCACAAAAATATATATAACTTACATAACTCTGCAAGATTTTATCCTAGAAACAAAATTAAACATACCCCAGAAACCTTAAAGGATCTACTTAAAAAAAAGATATATATAATAAAATATATAGCTTGAATCTAAATATATTTTTAGATTATTGTGAGAGGAGCTTAAATAAGTAGAGACATGTTTGTGAGAGCAAGTCAGACAAGCTGCACATATTTTCCCACCAAAAGATGTGCCATGTTGTTCATGGCATGTTAATTCCATAGGTTGGATTACCGGCCTTGGAATATGTGGAACTTACCAAACGAAGACCTTTCACCTGAGGTGAAACCAAACAAAGATCTCTTCCAAAGTGTTTCACAATTATCTCATAAATATTCAATGTATGGTTAGTGGCTGAGTGAAAACACAGTGTAAACTCACATTTTTTAAACTTTAGAAATAAAACCACATACAATTTCTTAGTACTGTAATAACTATTGTGAAGCAGACACCTCTGTTTATTCAGTTCTGAACTCAAATATCTTGGCTAGAAATGTTTAAAGTGTGTTTTTTCACAATATATCAAAATAGGTTTTTGGAATGTCTAAGTTTAGAGCAGATTTAATCAGAATATAGATTTATGACACTCTTTCTGTTCTTACTGAGTTTGTGTATCACTTTGGAAAAACTTTTTAAGATCAGTGTAATTTGTAAAAAAAAAAAAAAAAAAAAAGTCAAGCCTTTGAATGTCTGAAATACCCTGAGAATCTAGAGGGTTAATCTGTGGTGTGGTATAACCAGTGTTGCGAATAACAGCGTTAAAAAAAACGGCGTTACGTAACGACGTCATTTTGTCAGTAACGGGATAAAATAATTAATTACTTTTCCTGTCGTTATAACACCGTTGACGTTACTGGTCAT
>BRDA01079059.1:4484-19218 GCA_036984385.1 Crenuchus spilurus
ATATATATATATATATATATATATACAGTATATATATATATATATATTAAATTATAAGAGGATGCAGAGGATAGGCCAGGAGCCAGGTTCAGTTTGACTTTTTGACTTTTCCCCACTCATCTCTCATCTCACTTGTGACAGTTTTTGCCATGACTCTGGTTAAGTCAGGTGGTTGACCTGTCCTGTCACATCAAATAACACTTTCATTATTGATTGCCAACCTGCCGTCTGCCTCTTGAAGTCACTTCCTGTAGGGGTTTGTGTGTCAAATAATGCAGGAAAGCCATACATTAAACATGATGTCATGTTGCCAGTTCAACAGCCAGTGACTGTGGGAAAGAAATGTGCTCCGAACAGTAAAAGTTTAAAGTGAAAGCAAACTTTAACTAGTTACAGTGAATTATTCATTCTCAGCAGAGCAGTCATTGCTCATGCTGCAAAGAACAAAGAGCAGGTCTAAGAACAAAAAAGAGAAAAGAGAGGAAAGTTTTCCCATCATATTGGAGTCCTCTGCCTGAAGAAGAAATGTCCCTTATAGATATCTTAAATGCTGAAACTGCACTTTTAAAACATGAGAAATAACACAGGAACAGTGTACACATCAGTTAGTCCAAATTGAGTGTGATTGGCCATAGCCTTATCTACGGTATCATACATATGCACTGATGTGTGTTTAATGAGAGAGCTGACACTGCTGAAATGAACACAAGAAAGGTGCATACTTCACACGCGTCAGTCCTTGCTGACTTGACAATCCATTCTGCAGTGTAAAACTGTAAAAGCAAATGCTTGATATGAAAGCTGATCTCCAATCAGCTTCTAAGGCCTGTGAAGCCTGCCATAATTGACAGCTTATTGAAGATCGGCCGTTCGACCTTCTGCCAGCAGTCAACTTGTGAACTGCCAACGTAGCATTAACGAGAAAGCTTTCATGTATTATTCTATGTGGCACACAGATAGTTTATGATGCCTCTTGAGAAGGAGTGTTATGCAAGCAAGAGAGCTTCTTGCCACCCTGATCCCTATGATCATCCCCTACGATCTGCATGATTGATGCATGCGAGGATCTTTCCCATCACGTTACCGCGGCAACCCTGCAGTGTCCCTCAGGACACGAGACATTTCCCACAGTTCATTGCAGTGCATGGGTCATTGCTCTCTCCAAATAGCTCGCTGTGTGATGCCTGGTCCCCTACCCACTCTAAAAGCTGTGATTAAACTGTTTCCACCTCTACAGGAAGCCACGCTTTGCGTCAGTCTTGCCCTGCTGGTGGTGAATATCCGGAGAAATCAAAAAGTCATGACTTTGACAGCCACTTTTATGCTATGGCAGACTAATGGTGGCATTGCGTGTCACATTTTCCTCTTCTGATTGAGAAATAAATGAGAGCTCTGCATGCGTTTTAAGGGCTTTTAATGTGACACTGTCTGCTGCTCAGTGTCATTAAGGCTCATTTGCAACATTATCAAAGACAAACGATTCCAATTAGACATGAAATTTATGATGGAAGAAGTTTCACTGTTGCCATTATTAGAATGTTCTTTTACATACAGTGGTCTGCTCACGAATCAGGGTAACTTAAGAGAAATCCATCCAATGAATAACTGCTCAAATTAGTAGCCTGAGGAGCACAGGATTCTTCTCAGATTACCTTAACGTCTTCGAGATATTTATATCAGGGATTCTTACTTGGTTATTTCATGCCTTAATGACACCGTTCTGCCGCAGGATTGAACATGAGTTTCTCCTCTTAAATACATATAGTCCATTAATATTTAGTGACAGCATATCTAGTTTGTGGTCACCTTGAGTTCATTTGAGACCCCAGGTTTCGTTTACAAACTCAGCTGCAGCATGTCATTCTGTGGCCTTGCCCAGTTGTAGCTTTAGCTTTGGAGCATCATTCCCTTTAGCTATGGTGGTCCTTCAGTGACTCATTGGTCATAGTCACATGATATGAAAGGATAACAAGTACAGTTTTAATTTAGACTCAGAGCTGGAAAAAGAGCTCTCAACAGTGAGAACTCAATAAAATGTTTGGTTGCTGTGGATTGTCACTGTAATATTTTCATCGCTATTAGTCATTACATTAAGGAAGAAGATGCTTTAATGTTAAAGTTGTTGACACTTGCTGGCTAAGTGTTTCTTCTTCATTAAGGGTATTGATAGAAAGTTTGTCAAAAGTTTGTCAGCCTCTACTCTTCTGGGATGACTTAACTCTAGGTGTTGGAACATTGCTGTGAAGACTATCAGGTACTGATATTGGCTGATTAGTTCTTGATCACAAACTCCACTCCAACTCATCCTAGAAGTATTGGACAGAGCTCCATTACTCCAGAGAGCACTGCTCCACATCCCAATCCTCAGGGGTTTCATACCCCTTTAACTAATACTTGGCAGTCTGGGTGGTAAACTTTGGTTCATTTCAGGCTGTTCAGAATGGTCCATTCTGTTGTGCGCATGCAAGTTATCACCAATGTCAGCAATATGTGCATTTTTACTATATTTCACAGACATATGATACTTGAGGACAGCAACTCTGTCAGTGGTTGGGTCATTGCCAAACCTATTTTCTTCTTAAAAATGGACTATTATGAATTACTATATAGGCCCCATAAGCTATAACAAGCCTTTAACACCTACAATTTCATCAAAAGAACGGCCACTGCTGTTGAACTGCATGTGTAGTTTTGGTGGTTGTCCTCTCAAAGCACACAATACCTGCCCTACTCAACACACTTACTCTAATTTACCAATGCTGAATGCTCATTGAACGCTTTTAACATCTGTGAAGAGCTTGTATTATTTTTAGCATCAACATAGTAAGCATTACAGAGGGGAAAATGTGTTTTTTGACCTGATTTATTATTTCATTGTACATTTGATAAGGAAAAATAAAAATAAAAACAAATATTTTAATAAAACAATATTTTAATACTTTATATTCTAATAAATTATCTATATATTAAAACACTCTTTGTAATGATGTTTTTTTTCTGAAATACTGTGAGAAACATTAAAGATTATAATGTTCAGTGCCTGGGTCTAAATGTACTATTTTCTTAAATGTTTGATGTCTCTATATCTACTTACTTTTTAAAGAGTTAAGCTCTTCATTGCTCTTATTTCTGTTATTATTATCATATCTAATTATTTCTTCCATATTTTCACATACTTTGCATTTAATTACTTAGGAAACTCAATATATTGCTACACTGCCTGTTGCATTTTTGGTCTTGTCTTATTGTCATATGATGCCTTTTGTATTTATTGTGCTGTGTTGTATTTGTCATTGATTTTTATATTTATTTTACTGTATTATTTCTGTTCTGTTGTACCATGGTCCTGGATTAACATTTTTTCATTTTACTGTGTATTCACATATAGCTGAAATAACACCAGACCTCACTTGACTTAACTTAAATACTGGCCATCCCCATCAGCAGAAATCTACAGAGCAAGTAAGGAGCTCCTCTGTTAGTGTACTGATGATGTAGTGATAGTGTGGTAATATATGTAGCTACCAGATGTTATAGTAGCAGCAACTACACCACTTTGGGAAATTCCCAGGAATAAAAATACACCCTTAGTTCTAAAATTGTTTTGATGTTGTGTACATGTGGAAATAAATGTGATTAAATCACAATGCAATTATTTGCAAGTTTCCCCATAGACCCATATTTTATTCACTATAAGACATAGAACAAACATAGAATATACCATTTAAGGTGGAATGAAGAATTATAATACTCTCTTTCACCTGTATGGTATAACACACACACACACACACACCTCATTTAAGGTAGAACAGAAAGTTGGGTCACACTTTCTATGAAGCCTACATTTATAAGTCATTATAAATGTGTTCATAACTCTTTATTACTTGGTAAATATGCTTTGTAAGCATACTTATAAACTCTAATAATGTATCATGAGGCTCTAATTATATATTATAACTCAGGGTTAAATGACTTATAAACATGTTATAACATTAATGTTATAATTCATTATAATGCATTATAAACAAATAATGCTCTGCACTGTTATAAAGGCCTTATTCCGGTTATAAAGCATTAAGAACATTCAAAATGTCATCACAGAGTGCTTCAAGTAAAGTGATTGACATATGAACTGAACTGAACTACATGTGAGCGCTTGGACAGAGTGAAATAAAATAAAGAGTTATAACCACATTTATAATGACTTATAAATGCAGTCTTCATAGAAAGTGTTACTGAAAGTTGGAATAAGACCCTGATGAATAAGAAGTTAACTTCAGCTTCATACTCAAGTCCACAACTAAACTCACATACGTGTTATTAGAGATGCATATCCAGTCTATGAAAACAGCTTGACTGCAACACAGCCAATCCAGCACAATAATAGCACAACAGAGTCAAAGCAAAGAGCACAGCAGCACAAAACAATGCACTTTCATTCATCAAAGTTTTACTTGAAGATAAAAGCTCATGTCAAAGTTCTTGTAATGTTTTTTCAACATTAGTTGAAAGTTGCCATCAAAATTATATCCATAATTTATAATCAACTCTCCTGTTTTCTTTGCTGAACAGTTTAGTATATTTCTTTGCATTCAGCTATGTGTAAATATAACATGGTTGATCTCGGTTCAAGCTTGTGGGTGGTGGGTTTTGGGTTGGTAAGGCACTCCAACTACAGACATTGGTGTAAAAACACTGGAAAGGTTATTATTCCATAATATTACCTCTTTAAGTGTTGTGAGAGGAAATGGCAACATTACAAAGTAGTGAATGCTTTACCGTCCCAACTTTTTTGGAATGTGTTGCAGGTCTGACATGCACGATTGGATGTAAAGTTGTGCTTGAAAGTTGGTGATCCACTGAGAATTTTTTATCTTCTTTGGACTGTCACACAAGTCTTATCATATTATAAAGGTAAACAAGTCAAACAAATGAATATACAAACTGTACACAGTAAATCTGCCAGTGTTAAATCAACACTATTAGAGTTAAATTAACACTGAGGGTGTCAAAATTTAACACTCCCAGTGTTAATTTAACTCTAATAGTGTTGACTTAACACTGGCAGATTTACTGTGTATGTGTGAGAGAGAGCTACAGTCACAGAGGAGTTATACACACAATCTTAGTCTCATTAGACAATTAAAATGACAACTTGAATCTGACACTTCTTTATAAATCGAAAGAAATCTCACGTTTTGGGCCAAATTTAAACACATGAGATTAAATCATGGTCATACAATGAAATTAAATTAATCATCATTAATATTTTTTTAATAATTTGACACCTACTAGTTATATAACACAGTTATCTCTTTAAGAATGGTGTTATAAAACATAATACAACACTAATATTTCCTTTACTCCTAAAAACAAGAAAAAAAAATCTAACAAAGAAAAAAATATGAAAGTAGTGTTAATTTGGAATCAAACCCTTCATATGGTTGTTATTAATGTTCAAAAAATGTAGACTTAGGTGAAGGTGAAGAAACTAAATTTTAGTAAATGTGAAATTCATAGAAGTAAACTGTGAAATGTACAGTAGTTACTCTTTTTTTAAAACTGCACAGTGACAACATTTACTGTTACATGCACAAGATAGAAAACTTATTTATAGCTTAAACATTTCTCAGTATTATCATGACAGTGTGGGTGCATGAATTAGTAATGAAATGATTCATAGCATTGTTGTAATGGATACATCTCTCTCTCTCTCTCTCTCTTTCTTTCTTTCTGGTGCTCTGGTGGTTTGAATTATGCATATCCCTTTACAATCATTAACAGTGCTACAATCTGACTGTTGGTAAGATGATATTTTTGTGAGCTTAGTGAAAGTCAATCTTGTGGTTACATTTGGAAAACAACACAGTACACATGAAGAGAAAATGCTGTCTCTGAATAGGCAATGAAGAGCTGTTGATCAAAAGAAAAGTACATCTTGCTTGGCAATACTCGCAGTGTTGATGTATCGTTCCAGGTAGCAGAATAGCAGATTTACATTGCACATTAGGATCAGATCATAAATTGAATGTTGGTTGTAGCTTGGCTTGCCTTCCCCGCCTCATAGATATGAGATTTACAGCAAGCCATATAGCAGAATATATTGCTAGGCACCTACGCAAAAGACTCTCTGAAGAATCTTCTCTCTGATCTGTTGTATATTTTAAAGAATGCATTAAGCAATCTAAAAACATAAGAGTAATGAAATACACAAACAAAAAGCTCACTGTTCACAAAATGAAAATAATAAAAACCAATTGCGTTTTTTTTTTATTTTATTTTCCAAGGACAACTATTCTTCATAAAATAAACTACAGTTACAATATTATAGAGTGCTACACCTTACTAGACACTCAAATCATTTTGATATTTAAGACAGATATAAGAAATTCACCTCAACCACCACCAATATGCAGCATCCACCTGGATGATGCAATAGCAGACAGTCCACACCAGAACTCTCACCACACAGTAGCTATTATACAGAGATGTGATAAGACACTAACACAATTTTTGAAGATAATCATGATTGAGAGTGAGAAATTTGGCCAGGGCTCTTTTTTTCAGAGACTCAGGACTTTGGTTTTACTTCTCAAAATTCTTCCATAAATATATTGAGCAGACCCAAAGTGCTTAACTTCAGTGGATGTGTAGGTACAATGGCTGTTTGCAAATTTCTCAGTGTTTTCCCAATGTTACTTGTATTTACAAATGTTTCTTTCATCCTCTCAAGTCAGATCTTACAAATGAAGTTCTTGTTAATTTTACAAAATTTATTTTTAATCTATAGACTTTCTATTAACGTGGTTATTTACCTGAAGTTTCTGCAGAAAGTGCAGTTTAAGAAATCATACTTTCCTATTCCACCACTGCTCTTCGAAAGCCAACTTTTCTGCAACCACAGCATATTCCCATTTATCTGAAGTGCAAATTGAAGCTGCACCAGTTGGTAATCATCTAGGGACATATAGCATTGAGCAATGCATTAGAAGGTGATGAAACAAGTTCTACCAAAGGACTGAATAGGCAACACTCTTATGTGCAGGTACAAGCATAAATGCCCTCATTTCTACTTTTACTTTTCTCAGAGGTTTAAGATCATTATTGTTTTTGCAAAATAATATTCATCTGTTGTGTAACATGAACGTTTTGTTTAGAAATTGCTGATTTATGGAGGCATTAAAGAAATCAAACCATAAATGTATTCCTACAAATGAATTTCTCAAAGAATTTCACAATAGAAAGCCTGCTTCATTATCTGACTGATGTTATTTTATTATCATGTAGGATGCTGTTGGGAATATTAATTTCTTTGCAATTAAAACTCAAAGGCCATGGCAGATCCTTCAGCTAACCTCTCTTGAGCAGGGTTGGCACTGGCTCAGGAAACCTGTTAGCCATTGTGGCTAAGGGGCTTAAAACTTTCTTAGCCACATAAGGATTTGACTAGCCACAGATTTAACAGCTGCCTGTGGTGAAGACAGCCACAGTAGCCACGCTTTAGCCACAGTTTACCAATCTTAGCCACAGGCACTTACATGTACATGTACATCATATCAGAAATCCATTGGTGTAATGGATTACTGATCATATTTACAGATATTTATAGATATTTACTCTCTGTAGGGCAAATAAGAGTGATAAAAATTGAAAATATAGAGCAACAATTGAATTCAAAATAAAAAAATTTCCAATGTGTACAGCTCTTTGTCGACTTGTTTATTTATTCCAGTCTCTCACAAACTTGGGAATAACTGTAAAAATACTATCAATGAACGCACAGAATTATGGGATACTATAATTTTCTACACGCGAAACTTCTCAACCAATTGAGCAAAAAGCATTTAGAGACCCACCTATCTCATTAATTATTTTGCGGTTATTTTCCTGATGATGTTGCTTTGGGCTATTTCGGGTGTTTACGGAGCAGCAGATAAACTCAAGATGGCGGACAGCTCGTGGAGTATTGCCAGATTTTGTGATTTTCGTGGCGATTTGAATTCACCATTAGAAAATTGCTTTTAGCCAGCGTGGCGTACTGATGACATGTTTTCCTCGCCACACGCTGTCTGAGTTAGCCATTGGCGACGTGGCGAGCGACCAGCGCGAACCCTGCTTGAGGTAGTCCATGGATTTGAATTTTGTGAATTTTGGATTTTGAAGTGTTTATGATCATTATGCTGCTGTAGAAGTCATCCTTTCTTCATCTTCAGATAGTGTGATGCTTGTGTCCAGAATTTGCTTGTATTTAAATGAATCCATTCTTCCTCTACCAGTGAAATGAGAAACTGTATGGGGGCAGTCATGGCCTAGTGGTAAGGATCTGGTCTTGTGACCAGAAGGTTGCCGTTTCGATCCCCGGACAGGACATGACTGAAGTGCCCTTGAGCAAGGCACCTAACCCCCTAACTGCTCCATGGGCGCCGGTGGATAAGGGCTGCCCACCACTTCGCGCACAAATTCTCACAGCCTAGTGTGTTCACTACTGTGTGTGAGTGTGTTTCACTGCACGAATGGGTTAAGAATGGGAAAATCACATCGGCACATTGGTTCATCTTAATCTGTATCACAACCCAAAGCATGACTGATCCACCCCTGCACTTGGAGATATGTCTTTTAATGAAATTCTGCACCTTCTGTCTTCAAACATAACTTTACTCATTGCAGCCAAAAAGTTACAAAAAGTTGTCAAAACAATCCACAAAAGCACATTAAGCTTGATTAGCCTTTTCAAATGCCTAATGGCAATTTTCCCTGACATATATTTGCAGATGTTGCTGCACAGAAAGCCAGTGCACGACCATTCCAGAGTCTGTTAACTCTTCTTAAAGGTCTAAACCAACAGGTTTTGATTTACTTTTCTAGCGATCATATAAGAAATTCCTTTGATTTGACTTTTTTCAATCCTAAAAGCAATTCCAAAAGGTTTTCTTGGTCTTCAGGATTTCTTCTTGACCTCCATCATTGTTCTCAACTTCCATTTCTTAATTACATTATGAACCTAGGAAAGGATATTGATATACCTGATATTGCTTTGCTGTCTTTTCATTGTTTTCTTCTGCTTTGTGAGCAGTTATTTTTATAAGTTATTTTCTATTTCAGATGCATAAAGAAATGCATGGTTGCTGATTGTTAATACTAGGTTTGAGGAGTTAAGAAGCCTTGAAATTCGCATCACTTGGCCTTGTGAACAAGCCATACTCCTAACTCCTTGCCCTTTAGATGCCCAAACCTTTTCATGATTCCTTTTTCTCTGTAAAATTATACAAAAGAAAAATAACACTCCAATGTTGCTTAAATGATGAAAATATTTGTTTATCTTAAATAATGTTTAACTATTTAATAATGCACCAAACTATTCACATTAACAGATGTTTTTATCAGGGTTATATATAGTTGTGCGTGAAAGTTTGTGAAACCTTTAGAATGTTCTATATTTTTGCGTTCTATATTCAATGTAAAACTTCATCAGATCAGATTGTCACACAAGTTGTAAAAGCAGATAAAGAGAATCAAATCAAACAAATGTGACAAAAATATTAGAAATGATAAATTATTTACTGATGACACAGACCCAATTGTACATGTCTATGAGTGGCAAAAGTATGTGAACCTTTAAGATTAGTAGATAGTTTGGAGGTGAATGTGGAGTCAAGTGTTGTCAATCAGTGGGATGACAATCAGGTGTGAGTGGGTGCCCCTATTTTATTTAAAGATACATCTAACAAATTCTGATCTTCATAATACATTTTTGCTCATCGGACTGGAAAAGGCTACAAAATCATTCCAAAATATGGACTCCACTAATCCATAATAATGGATCATTTTCCTCAAGTAAATTACAATGTCTAAAATGTTCTATTTCATTTGTTTGTTTTTGTTCTTTATATCTTTATTAGTATTTATTATTGTGTGACAATCTGATGACGAAATATAGAACATTCTAAAGGATTCACAAACTTTCGAGCACCACTGTATTTATATTATATATTTGTATTACATTTTCTTCTGTTTTGCTTGTTTCAATATCCATCTTATAAGATGATAATGTATAGGGTGCATGTAATGTATAACACATTAGAGATTTTCAAAACTTTATTATCAAAATAAGTATAAAAATATAAATACAGTATAAAACAATATGACAGCATTCAGACAACATGAAGATTGTATGATCAGTATTCTACAAGAGCACACTTTTCATTGTACATATCTAATTGAATGTGCTGAGATGAATGCACAGTTTGACAGAACTCATACAAACCTTTCACTGGAACACTTCCTTTTAAACAAATATGCCAAATAGTTTACATTATGTTCATAATTGTAAAACTTGTATACATGTACCTATTTTAGACTTGGATCGCAAGAAATGCTAAGCTAATAATCCGATTATTTTCATCCATTTATTTAGCAAGAAACATCAATAGTATAGAAAGCTGCTATCACTGTTCATAGATACAAAACACATTTTTCACACCATTGATCACAACATATTCCTAAACTTCAAAGGCATCTGTACTGAATAAAAAAAGAGATAGAGAGTAAGAGGAAGAAGAAGAAGTACTAGAAGAAGGAGGAGTACAGGAAAAGAGAATGTTTGTGTAAAATGTCCCCAGTAGTTGCGCATGATTTTCAAGTCTTCATTGATTCTAACTGGATTATACAGCTGTGTAAAAGAGTGGGATTTGTGTAGGTGTAAGTTCATGTAGTGACACGAGTCAGAATACACAGTACAGCGTTACAACGTGGCTTTAAGTCTCTCTTTGTGTTTCTTTTCCTATATACATGTCTGCCAGTTTTTTGAACGGCGGTCCCCAGTGGCTAAGGTAATCAAAATCCTGATCGCCCTCAGTTGCTGTGGACTCAAGTGAACTAAGAGATTCTGCAAGCGAGCCATTGCCCTCATAGGCGTAGGTGGCCAGTGAGTCATAAGGAGGTGCTGTGGGGTCCGAATCATTCTCTTGAAGACGTCCATTAATGAAGTCCCTCACGTCCGTGTTGTCTTTTATGGGAGAAACTCGTCGGAACGGGAACAGCATTTCTGGGATTATATCTCGTCGCATTTTGTTGGTGTCAATGACTTCTGGGTTCCTCAATGTTCCGATGTCGAAGGCCTGCGTGTCCTCTTCTCCTCCACCTTCGTCATTGTAGCTCACCACGTTGTCCCTCACGTCCTCTTTGGAAATGATCAGAGGCTCCTTCTTCTTTTGCCTCCTCAGTGCAGCAAACAGGACCACAATCACTATGAAGGCAAACAAACAAAACATCACAATGGCTGTGGTGACAGTTGAAATAAACAATGCTCTGTGGTGCTCAGGCATTCTGCGTGTGGAAGAGACGCACCAGCCAGAGCAGTGAATATGGAGAAAGAGCTGACACCTAGTACAATCACTATAGCAACAAGAGAAAGAAAATGCTGTGATTGAAACTACGGTGCAACAATCATTGAGTGAACAGAGAAACAATGTTCAGTACAAGAGGAAAACATACAGTCATAAAGCTACAAATCAGAAAAGGGAAGTGAGAGCACAGCCCAGTGCTTTCTAATGAGAAATTCTGCTAAATCGATTTACAGTAGGAAAGCAAGATATCAATTAAGGCAGCGAGAAGACGGGGGTTCGAGAGAGAGGTGGGGGTGCTAGAGAGCCAGAGGCTGCATGGCTGTGGGATGACTGAGGAAAAGAGTGGAGATAAGAATGGAACTAACACTGCATAGCACTGCGGAGGGCTTAGCAGAAGATGCAGAGGAGTGTGTTTCAAAAGGTGTCATACGCTTAAGATCCTCATGAATAGAGTGAAGAGAGAGCCACAGTGTGTTGCTGATAAAGACTTAGTACTGCCTGGGGCGATCACCTCACAGTATTAAAGATTCAGCAAAAAAAAAAAAAAAAAAAAAAATTATTCTGCATTTTTTTCCCCCTCACGCTCTTCTTCTCTCACTTGTGCTCATGCCATATCATAAAATGCTTAACGCTTTCAAAAAGCTAACAAGTCTGACCAGGCCCAACACTGTCAAAGGATCTGTTTCTTTTTAAATTGTATTGTTTTAGGACTTAAGTTTCTTTTTTGGATTATGGACTGAAACTGGAAAGTGGTGAGCAGGTGCTCCAGTTTGCAGCTTGTTTTTCCTGATCAGTGCCTGCTCTCTCCTCCCAGCAGGTAAACGGAGAGATTGCCCCTGCCTCCCACTCAGGTGTTAATTATGAAGGAGGCCCTGTAGGGGGGCTGCATGCTGTGTTCTGCCCAGCCTGGAGTGCTGCGGAGTGGGGAGGGCTTGTTCTGAGTTGGGGGGGGGGGGGGTTGAAGGTGGAGGTAGCAATCTCTTGTTACGGCCCAATGCTCCCTCTTCACCATGGTGGGTTGCGGAGGTGAATTAGACAGCTCTTCAGAAAGAAAGACCGGAGCAAGGAAGCGATGGAGAGTGGGAAAGAGGGTAACAAGCAGATGTCATGATATTGCACTCAAGAGCTGTAAATGCTAAGGTTCAAACTTCGCTGCTATAACCTGTCTACTCAGAAATGAAGGACTGGTGGAAAGGTCTATTTAGAGAACGAGAGAGACAGAGGCAATGGTACACCTGATGGCTTGATATGCTAAACAATGTGTGTGTCAGTTATTGCAGTAAATGACATAAAGTATATGGTGAGAGTCTGCTAAATGTAATGAGCTTACATCTACAACGTGCTGTAACTTTCAATGAACTGTTGCTCATTATGTTTGATGCATCCATAAATGTACATGCATGGCAGGTACATTATCATTACTATGCATCTACTGAGCTAGTGAATTAAATCAGTGTTGTGTTCAATCCTGGGGGTGTCCCTAGTAGCATTTCATGTTTTCCTCTTCACTAACACTCAATTTAGCTGATGAAGAGGTTGATTAATGACTGATGAGCTGAATTGCAATGTTTAAAACCATCTAGAGAGAGTTTAAAAGACCTGTGGTTCATATATTGGCTTATTTATGAAGAAATATGCTACAAGCCAATTCACCCCAGAGTAATTACAGTAGTCATACTGAAGCAAATACAATTACCTGAGGTGGGCAAATACAATTACCTGAGACATGTTTGGTCAAGTGGCATACTTATTGGTGTGCCTCAGGACACAACCACAATATATTTTAGCTCTTTGCCTCTTTTATTCAGAAAGAGCTCATGTTGTTTGGAGCCTGGTGCTTCATACTGCATTAACTTTGAAATGGGTAAACGTGGTATTTTACAATGTCAGGCAGGAGCATGCGACCTACTTAGGGGCTTGCAAGAACACAAAGGCCTTTCTGTCAATTGCAAGCATTTAATAATGAAAGCTCTTTTTTCCTCACCGTTGCACTTTCAGAGGCAGAGAGAGGGAAGGAGGAGGTGAGACAGACTTTCTTTAAGCATCACCTAAAGTAATGTCTTAATGGGGTGCCCTAGTTTTTCTCTCTTTTTTGATTATCTGAAAGAAATATTTGGAGGGAAATTTAAAGGAAAAGATGAATAAATAACATTAGGAAGCAATGTGCCATCTCAGCAGACCTGCTGGAACTTAGGCGTGAACACAAATGAGTAAGCTATATGAATTTTATTCTATATCAGTTTAACAACACTTATGGCTCTTCATCTAATAAAGATAACAGAAGATGTGCTTCTAATAAGAATTATATAGTTTTTTGGATATGTTAACAAGGTAACACTTGTTAGAGCACTTAAAGGCAGTGTTGGGCATTGCTATGGCCAGTGACCAGCTGTGGGTTTCAAAACCTTCTTACAGTGATTCACATCCCATCATTCATCAAGGAGAGAGGAGATGTAGGTCAGAACACAGTGTGACACCATAGACTAAGATATCTCTGACATACTTAAAGGATGGCCTAATCAGTTTGAACATGTTCAGGTAGATTTGTTCACTCTTAAAAATAAAGGTTCCTTAACAGCTCTTGGCTGGGACTTACGGTTCTAAGACAAACGTTTAAATGGTATAGAACATTTACTTTAGTTTTTTGAAGAGGCTTACCCACATCATGATACCAATGGGTATTTAAAGCACTATGCACTAAACATTTCTTTAGAGAACTAGTACTTCTTCTACAGTATCATGCCAAAGAACCCTTTCGGTGCCTCTCATTTTTTAAAGTGTAGGATGTGTCCAGTGTGTTGCATCAGTGTCTTATGGGACTTAAGTGTAATACATGGTGATCTACATACTGTTCTTGTAAGTATACTGTGAAAATTCAGAAGCAATGAGAATTTTTGGAAGCATTTTTGAAAGGTTTGTAACTAGTAAATGGGATAAGCAAGGGTGTGGGAATGTTTAGGTGTGCTATAGACATTACATTAACATTAATAGCAATTTTCTTTCTCTCATGTCCTGTTAACTCCAAGATATACTGTACGGAACTTGATGTTGTTGGTCAAAATGTGACCACTCTTCAAACAAAACATACTAATTTTGTTATTTGGAGCAATGCCACAATTCTTAAAAACATGCAAAAAACTTTTTGTTCTTTTTATAAATCAAAACCCTAACCCTAACCCTACATCACAGACTATCGTAGCCAAGCCCAGGACAGGGCATTTTGTTCACTATAGCTCTTTACAGTCCATATATGGAAAGTTTAAATCCTTAATTACTTTTTGAATGAGGTACAATACACAACATTCAAATTTGCAGAGATTTTTTTTTTATTGTCTCAACTTTTTCTTATTTGTGGTTGTATATTTGTATATAAAGGCACAGTACCAAAA
>BRDA01079059.1:19228-38480 GCA_036984385.1 Crenuchus spilurus
TATATATATATATAAACAAAGTTTATTTGTTAATTTAATGGTTGTTACCAGGAAAAACACATTTTTATAGTTTTTTTTGTTTGTTTGTGTATATCTATCCATCCATTTATTATTGTATATGCTTAATCCTGATTATTGTCACAGTTAGTCCACTATCCTTTATCCGGGTGCAGGGCAGGGCATCACAGACTATCGTAGCCAAGCCCAGGACAGGGCATTTTGTTCACTATAGCTCTTTACAGTCCATATATGGAAAGTTTAAATCCTTAAGTACTTTTTGAATGAGGTACAATACACAACATTCAAATTTGCAGAGATTTTTTTTTTTATTGTCTCAACTTTTTCTTATTTGTGGTTGTATATTTGTATATAAAGGCACAGTACCAAAATCCTGTTTAATTCTACGTAATATAGAGAGGCTGGAAAATTGTGACCCCACCAGGGAAAACCAGGTCAAAGTCTTTTTTTTTTGTTTTTTTTTTTTTATTTGTGTTTTTCAAAACAACTTTTTTGTGAATTAAAGTTTTGTTTTTGATCAAAATATGTACTCCTATAGATATCTGAGACTATTATCTTTCATTTACAGCAATAATAACGAGTGACTAAGTTTTGATATTGACACGATATCTCAATAACTTGCCCAGTGACTTTGGCCTAGTTTTCTCTGGCGGGGTCACAATTGTTAAATTGGAATTATTTTTGACAGTTTTTATTACATAAAGTTACACAAATATTATAAGTGGACCTCAGAGAAAAATAAATACATAAAAAATATAAGACACAATCCATTTAAAGGTTTTTCCTACAACTGCATCTTCAAGCTTCACTGAACTTTTTTTTTTTTTTTTTAATGGAAATTAATGTGTCTGAGCAAAATGAAGTGTTTCACAGTGGGCACTCTATAAGGTCTTTGACAGTACTCACTGAGCAGTATGATAATGCAGAGCAAGATAGCCACCAGTGCTCCAGTACTCAGGCCGGCGGAGAGCAGCAGGGCTTCAGTACTGCAGGTCTGCACGTTCCTGCTTCTATCACATGCACACACTCGTACGGTTAGGGTGCTGGTGCTGCTTTGGATGGGATAGTCGTTGTCGGAGATCACTACAGGCAACAGGTACGAGCTCATCTCGTGCCGGCTGAAGCCTCCCCTACGTGTCAATATCCGTGCAGTGTTATCTGGAGAGTAAACAACAACACTGCCAGCATTAACGGACATTCTCTGTTATCAGCAGTGGGAAACAACTGCCTGATCTTTGTCTGCTTTTTTATCCCAAAGGGATTCATTAGTGATCATATCTTAACCTTTCAGTAATGTGCAGTCTTAGTTGTGATCTTCTGTTACAGAATACTATATGCCATGTTGATAGTATTACTGTTGGGCCTAATTATTTCACTTTATTTCTAAACACTAGGACTTAGTCTTATGCAAGTCAATGAACATCTGGTTCTTCTGCACATTGTAATGCATATTTATTCCTTATTTACTGAACATTTCAGATATAAAATAAAACATAAAATGTGTCCTGTGAAAGTTATGTCACATTAAATATTTTATGCTTTATTTTTCCCCCAATGTGTTAAATAAAAAATTGACATTGTGCACTGAAATGTGCAGAAAATATGTCCCTGTATATGTGAGTTTAAATGCTACATGCTATTTTCTCTTATAAAATCAACAGAATGTGTCATTTGACCAGGAGTGTCCAAAGTTTGCATAAGACTATATTTTTGTGGGAAAATGTATTATGCAATCTAAGTGGCCCAATAATGAGTCTGAATTTGTGACATTTACCTTCATTGTCAGAGATGGTGAAGTTCGGGTTGACTGTGCTCAGACTAAAGACAAACTTGTGCGCAACAACAGGCTCATCTGTATCCACTGCACTTATGGTCTGAATGAGCTAAAAAACAAACAGGAGATGTTCATTCAAGGTCAAAGTCTGTTTTTTCATTCATTTTTAAGAAGACGTTTGTAAGCAATTATTTTGGAGAAAAAATACAGATATTCTGAGTTGATTATTTCAATATGAAAGAAGATATCGTACCTCTCCAGCTCTGGCATTTTCACAGACAAAGGTCTCATAATACATGGCAAATTCAGGAGCATTATCGTTTACATCCTGGACTTTGATGAACACAGGAACTCTAGTTTGCAGAGAAGTACCTGCATGTGAGAGAGACATTTTTATAAGTAACTGCAGATATATAGTGATGGGATTTTCATGCAATACCTACACTATTCTAAACAGTGCAATTAGATGATTAGAAGTAAAATTAAGACTTATTTAAATGCACAGGGTCATTTTTGTATATTGTGCCTGCACATTGGGTCTTTTTGGTGAACCATTTAGGACACACTTTTCTTTTTATGTGTAATTGCCAGTTTTGGGAGACCATAATTAATTGGACAAATGACAACTTAGTAATGCAAATCTTTTGCCATCAATGAGTGTCTGAAGTATGGGAACTGTATTTTACCTGCTGGTGCTGTAAACCGGCAGCTATTTTGAGTTCCTGCTCATTTTGGCAGATTTTTTTCATCTTCAGTGATTGGAATGTACAGACAGTGGTGTTCACAGGGTGATGGATTAGGATTTTTTTTTTTACATTATTCTAGATCAGGGGTAGGCAACTCCAGTCCTGGAGTGCCGGTTTCCTGCACAGTTTGGTGATCTACCTGATCAAACACACCTGATTCAACTCAGCGGGCAATTAGCATGTTTCAATGTAGTCTCAGAGCAGTGACATCACCAAACTGTGCAGGAAACCAGCACTCCAGGACTGGAGTTGCCTACCCCTGTTCTAGATGAACAAAATAAATGCCATCCACTGAGCGGGATTAGTTTTAAGTTAAAATTGAGCGTTTATTTTTAAACGTTTTAAACGTTTAAATGTTAATTTTTTATATTGTTTTGATGTAACCGGCATTATTCATTGACCTTGGTCTGCCGGCGTGTTTACCACTATATTCTTCTGTTTGGCTCTGGCACATTTCATGTCTTGATAATATCTCTAATTTATTCAGATTTTTTTTCTTTCTCATAATTTTCCTCCTTTAATGATAGTGATGCTTCTTTGATCCCCAGGCAGACTACAGGAACTGATTCTAGATGAAAATACATCTAGAATCAGACGCACTCAGGCATGAACTAAACATACAATGACACACATCTGGCCAAGAAACAAATGAGCAGACAACTGTCCAATTATTTATGGTTTCCTGAGTGAGAGGAACTGATACAAATGAACTGCGACTCCTCTGTAGTTCATCCTTCAATTAAAGCTGATCTTTTGTATTTGATCCAAATAGTCATTGTTCCATTTTAAATGCAACATCCTGGCATACAGACCAAAACAAATGGTCACTGTCCAGTTTCTGATGGATTGTTCTGTATCATTTCTTTCCAGTCCTGTGTTACTGCTGGCAAATATCCTTTTACAGAGAATCCAGTAATTAGGCCGGACGCAGAATAAGCTTGATATTTGTCTTCAAACATTGTATGGGTTATTTTTTACAAATGCTTTCTTTGAATGTCTGAATTTGTGTATATTAATTATTTTGGAAAATTATAGTTTAACTTTCTCTGCTTGAAGAAAACAGAAGCTATTATTAGAAGCTTTGGAGCTACGATATGTTGTTTGTCTTGTTGCAAGCAGGTTGTTCATCCTCAACATAAAATTGAAGGCGAATGCTGAACCCAGGGGAAATATTTCTCTACATTGGAGAATGTGCACTTTATTGAAAACAAGACAAAGCAAAACTGCGCCCATGCTCTCAAATAAATACTGCTCCAGCTGACACTTGAATTTCTGTTGAACTGCCTTTTGTTCTCAGCTAATAATTGGCTGGAGTTTTCTACCCATCTAAAGCAAACAGGAAAGTGTATTACTGTTAATTGCATAACATTCATAACCACCATCACGAGTGGAAAACAAAACAAAGGGCAAAACAAAAACAAGCAGTGCTCACTGATTTCTGTGGCTAGAACTGAGATGTTGTGCCATTTGGATGTCTCTCTGTCCAGCGCTTGCAGAGTACTGATAGTGCCATTGTTGGAGTTGATATTAAACAGCCTCTCCAAGTCTGTATGCCGATCGATGGTGTATCTGCACAGAAGAATGGCCATAATGAAGAAGAGTCATTACAGTCAGGCAAAAGGAGAAGGCACACTGATTTTTAGGCATCATACAATCATCATTAATGAACTGGAACAGAGCATGCATTTGGGATGCAGCCAAATAAACACTTAGATTGTAGTTTAATATTCAGAAAGGTTGGGCTATATATTGTTTGACTAGCTAATTGGAAGCTAATGTAGTAGTGGTCAAAATTGTTGATGTTAGGTCAGGCAAAACAGTGCAACTAAAACTATTCAGATTGATTTAGTATATCAGGGAACGTCTGCTTTAACATTTTAAACATCTCCTTACAGCTGACACTACTGCATCCAGATGCCATTAAAATGAAGAAGTTTCTGAGTGGTTTATCAGAGAAGATCTATTTTAAGGAGAACTGCTACTTGTTGTCCTAGTTGAGCAGACACAAGAAGCGCTGCTGAGAAAGTCCAAAATGAATGGGCTCCTGTGGAACTTTAGTGCACAATTGTAATTTCTAAATCATTAATATTTGTAATACACACTAATGCACTGTTTCTCACAAAACAGAAGTACAGAAAACAAATCAAACACATTTTTGCAGATGATATGGTCCTGCTAGCTTCATCAACCCAGGACTGCCAGCTCACACTGGACCAGTTTGCAGTTGAGAGTGAAGCAGCTGAGTTGAAAATCAGTACCTCAGGACAATGTACTTAGCTGGAAAAAGGTGGAGTACCCTTTCTGGGTTGGGAAGCTGTCTTTGCCTCAAGTAGATGAGTTTAAGTATCTCTGGATCTTGTTCACAAGTGAGGGTGAGAAGGAGTGGGAGACTCTGTATCTGCAAAGAAGCAAACTCTCTACTGGTCTGTTTTGGTGGAGATTTGAGCCAGAAGGCAAAGTTCTCTGTTTACTGGTCGGACTACATTCCAACCCTCACCTGGTCATGAGTTTTGGGTATGAGATTGAGGATACAAGTAGCTAAAATGAGCTTTCTCCAGACTGGGCTCTCCCTTAGAGATAGGGTGTAGAGTTCGGACATCTGGGAAAGGCCCAGAGTAGAGCCACTGCTCCTTCATGTCAAGAGGAGCCAGTTGAAGTGGTTCGGGCACCTGATTTTGATGCCTTCTGGACCCTGGTGAGGTGTTCCGGCATGTCCAAATGGCAGGAGACCCCGGGGAAGACCCAGGACATGCTGGAGAGATTATATCTCTCAGCTGGCCTGGGAAGACCTTGGAATCCTCCCATATGAGCTAGAAGAGGTGGCTGGGGAGAGTGAGGTCTGGTCTACTTTGCTTGGCTTGCTACCTAAACGATCCGCATACGGATAAGCAGAAGATGATGGATGGATGGATGGATGAATAAAACAAATCAGCTCCACTTTCATGTTTTTACATGTTTAAAGACTTTAAAACAGTAGCTTGGCTCTGCTCAGCCACTCAGCACAGTAGCTTAGTAAATAATCAGCACTCAGTTGCTGAAACGTTTTAATGGAGAAAACCATACTGGATTAGAAAAACAGAGCAATACTGGCTAGTTTGTTTGTTTTTTAATAGATAATTTAAAGTTGGATATTTGTAAACTTTCTAAAATTAATTAAATAACTAAAAAAAATATATATAAAAAAAACAAAAACAAAGTGTATTTGTTTTTAGCGGTTTAGCTCTACTCACTCCCATTCAAAGACGACTTACTCGAACACCCTCTAGTGTCCAGCTTCACTTTTTTTTAATATGTGTTGAAAACGGAGTGAAGAGTATCAAGCAAAATGTTCTCCCAGGTAGTGTATAGAGTGGAAAAACTTCCATTCAAAGTAGATTATTTAAAGGCTCTTCATATTTTTATTTTGTGTTTGTGAAGGCTTTTAGTGGATCCGCACATTAAAAGACTAAATAGGGCTAGTAGCAGCAGCCAAAAATATTTATTTTGAAATGTGAGACAGCATCTGCCTGGAAAATCACATGGACAGGACTAAAATCATCAGACAAGTTTTGAGTTAGCTGAAAACAGTAGATAATTCAGCTTGTACATTTCTCAGAGGATGAGGGTAAAAACTGACATGTTGCATCTGGACAGGAATAAAATTACATAGGACCTCCTGTATAAGAAGAAATTACCCCAGGACCCCATGTAACTTTAATCTAATCCCAGTAGGGCTTAAGACAGTTTTTCAATTATTCTTTATTTATTCATTTATTTATTTGCATGTAGTAGTTAGCTATGATTTATTTTCCTAGTCCTTTTCACCTGGGAGTGACTGCGCTTTAATAATCAATTGCATTCTGCTGGTATAGAGGTGGCATTTTGATATGTCTCATTTTGAAAGAGCTCAAGTGCTGATCACTCTGACTATCCTATTCCTTTTGTTGTCAGGAAGGAAGCAAAGGAAATCCTTCATATTGGACCCATTTATCAATGTCAACTTATATATTCTGCTGACATTTAAATATGCAATAGACTACAACATGCATTACAGAACGAGAGTGACAGCTCTCCACATTTCAGATAATCGCTCATTGTGTTTGTCTGTCTGTGACTGTGGTGTGTGTGTGTGTGTGTGTGTGTGTGTGTGTGTGTGTGTGTAGGAGGCAACAGAAAACAATGCGGGCTCTTTCACGTCAAGTTTGTGACTTATAGAAGTTGGAAGGAATTCAAAAGGGTGGGGGATGGGGGGATAAACACTGTCTGTATTCATCCTGCTCTGCTTCCACAGGGGAAATCACCAGCAGAGACCCCATGAATAATTTGCTTTTCCTCCTCCTTTACACATAAATACAACAGCACAACTGCATGCGCATAAACACAACGTACACACTCACTCGGGGACGTGTTGATGGATTTGATTTAACCAAGCTGAAAGTATCAGATCAAAGACAGAAATGCAGAAGGGAGAATGTGATGAGAGGAACCATTTTGAAGGACGCTTGCATGTCATGAGGTTTATTGGGTCATGAAATGTATTCTCTGTACATTAAGATCCAGCTTTCTATTAGGCATACACTCTCAAAAAAAAGGTACTGGACCGTTTCTTGTAACCGGGGTGGAACCCAGAAGACTACAACTTCAGTAGCTTTAGATTCAACTTTTTTGACAATGTAATTGCACACAACGGAATTTGACCTCCGCATTTAACCCAATGAAACACACACACACACACACACACACACACACACGGCTGTGAGAACATGTGACTGAAGTGATGGGCAGCCCTATTCACGGCACCAGGGTAGCAGCTGGGGGTTAGGTTTCCTCAAGGGCACTTCAGTCACAAGACCAGTGTCCCTAACCATCAGGGCATTCCTGCCCCCTTTAGTAACTGTAGTGGATGTTATCATTAAGAGATAAAGGTATGCTTGTTCTCTTGTAAAGGCAAATGTAGTGAATCTTTATGGTACACTGTTGGATATTATGGATCGTGCTGTACTTTTTCACAGAAACAAAAAATTCTGTAGTACCAGTAATGAATCACCATTGATAATTGTTAGTCTATACGTAGTGCTTAGGTATAATCGGGGCAGAAACAGCTGTATATTTTTTATATTTAAAATTCAAACACACTGTGATGTGATGTCTTTCCACTTGTGACTGGGCAGGCAGTTGCGCATCGTTTATTTCAGACTGTTCCTCTGCATTGCTTGGCTGTTCTCTAGACCAGTGGTTTAGCTTATCAGAGACACCAGTACTGCATTCAGCTGGAATAGAATATATCAAAAATTGGGATTGCTCTGATAAATGTCTACAGTACATGCCTCTATGGTAGGATTCTGTTGGTGTTTGCCAACAGTTTTAATTTATAAATTAAATGTCTTTTTTCAGATTTATGAAGAAATTACCAATATTATTCCCCAATCCTTTATTGTTTTCCATTTAGATATTGAATAATTGTTTTTTGGAAGTAATTAAACATATGTTTAAGGGATTAATTGAAGGAAATGAATTGCAGAAAAAAAAATGCAGTGTAAAAATGATCAATTAATGTTATGTATAACAGGTAAATATGCCAAGATCTTTCAGGTTCTTTTATATATGCAGTTCCACTAGCAACTCTCATGTTTTTCTTACAGAAAGGTACATTTTCATCTCCTGTAGATGGCATCCTCAGGCATATAAATCAAATAAGCCTAGACAGTTATACTGTATATAAATAAATTCTGTTTCAATTTATATAGAAAGGCCACTGTTGCCCCCCTATAGATAATATTTGTTATTTAGTATAGTTGGTCTTATTATTAACAAGCTATCTGTTAAACCTTAGTACTTAGATACTCACCCTAGATACTTAATGATACTTAAGACCAGCATTAGAGTTTGGGGCCAGGGATAGGGATAGGTATTAGATTGACATTAAGGTTAGGGTTAGAGTTACTAGAGTTAGAGTTACTTTAGTATAACTGATAATAAAAGTGACTCTAATAAATAATAAGCTGAAAATAATTTTGTCAGCATCAAAAATGGTCTCTTCAAATTAGGTGCTACTATAAATTCCACACAGGCTTGCAACCACATATAAGAGCTTATACTTTAGAATAGCTTCAAATCTTTGTTTATATTGTGTAGAGTTTCACTTACTTGACCTGGTGATTGGTGGCATCAGGGTCCCGGGCTGTTACTGTACCCACAGAACTACCAGGAGAAGCGTTTTCGTCTACTTCAAAGATGTAATGGCTCCGGCCAAAGACAGGTGGTTCATCCACATCTGTGACCACAATCCTAACTGTGGCCGTGTCACTGAATGGACCTAAGTGACTGAATTGAGGATCCACATGTGTGTTTGTCACCTGTACTCGCAGTGAGTAGGTCCGTTTGCTCTCATAGTCTAGTGGCTGGAGGAGAGAAAGGGTTAAAAGAGAAATAATGAGATATTTGAATAGGTCCCATTTCCCCTTGGATTAAAAGGAAGCCTTACTTCTTTAGGTCTTTTCAGCGTTGGCTAGAATTGTGCATTTGACTGTGGATTAATGATATCCCTTAGCTTCTGTTAGGCTTGAACTTTTCTAATTCTAAAGCTGAGCCACTGTGTGATACTCTTGTTGAATGGTGCTTATCACTGCCCCTTTTCTTCTATGTTAAGTATCTTTTTTTGTTAATGCACAAATGACTGGCTTTAATACATCCCTTTAATTACGTGCAGATTAGAGATTGAAGTTCTTTTATTTTATTTTTTTACCTTTTTCTATTCCACACAGTATCTATCTCTGATTCTTATTTTAGCAATAAGATTTGAATAATTGCCAGAGCTTCTTCAAAGTCTGACCCTAAAGGAAGAAGAGAGAGGGTAAGCCATAGGCAGATTTCGCAAAGCAAATAGATCCCAATACTATACAAAAGGGAATAAGAGAGACCTTGAAAATGAATAGAATTAAGCACCTTTGGAGAGCTAATAGGACAAGATGGCTTTAATTTAAGGGATTACTTTCTCAGCACCCTCAGTACCAAGATACGTGAGCATGCACATGCATGTGTCTATCTGGGTTATCTGACATCAGGTGTGTAGAAAGCAGAAGAGTTGTTTTTAAGTGCACTCTAAAAAACAAAGGTTTCTAAAGGGCAATTAACTTAAATTGGTTTAAAGAAAAAATCTTTAATTGGCATAGAGTCTGTGCGTCATGCTGACGTTCTCAGATATCTCATTTCCTTAATAAGCAGGCATGCCCTGGTTCAAAAAATTGTTCTTCTATAGCAGATATAATTAAATTTTTCGCCCAGATTTGGATACTCCTTCTTGTTTTCTTGAGGACCCCTTCCTAAAAAAGTCAATGTGGATGCAGCAATTACCGCTGCTTATATGTATAAAAATAATTGGTTGGTTTTATTGGTTAATTGACTGGTGATATTTAATGTGACAATTTATTTTTATAAAATAATCAAACATTCCTAATTTGAAATTAAACTCTTTGCTTTTCAACAAATTCAACATACATTCCCAGGGAAAGAAAGAGTCACCTTGCATGTTTAAAGTTTTAGTAACTTCAGGCTCCTGTATTGCAAAATGATGATAAAAATACTATAAATACTTGCAGGGTGTGCAACAGGACTCATCCATTGAGAAGAGGTTGCAATTAATATTTTGTTCAGTGTGTGGGAGATGAGCCACAAAGCAGATGTGAAGGATTTGTATAAAGCCATAATGTGAAGGAAGTAGCTGAATTTGCGGTTGTATTGTCAAACGGGTCTACCACCAGTGGCAAAAATCCCAGTCTGTAGAACATTCTCATCAGAATTGAGGCTGAAAGGGAAAACATACAGGGACCATTGGCTGGTTTGACCAGTTCTGAATGAAAATCGCTTCACTTCCAGGACAGAATTGCTTCTAGAAGTCAATATAGCTCCTTCACAGCCAATTTCATGGCCACAGGGACCATGAACATATGTAGTGAGCTGTTGGCTACAATTCTGAGGAGAGTTTCCTGTAAATTGGGATTTCTACCACTGCTGGTAGACCTTTATAACCATATGCTTCAATACATCTGCAAATTCAGCTACGTGCTTCACACTGTGGCCCAAATACAATCACTTTTTGCCATTAACATCTACTTTATAACCCAATTTATGCACATTAAATGAGATATTCACTACACTGTACCACCTCTTCTCAGTCTACGAATGCTGACACACATCCCACAGGCATGTATAACTCAATCATCTTTGTGCCATGCCAACTGCTGCCAACTGTTACTACCACCGTAAACACGGAATGTGAGTAATTGTTTGTGGAGCTTATATAGTAGTTCTTTTCCACCCCACTGGGGGGACCTTCCCAATGTTTGAATGCATATATAGCATAGTTTACACGGTGCCTATTTACAGCATATTTCTAATATAAGTCATTCACCTTCTTCACTGTGATCACTCCCTCCTGACTGGTTGCATCTGTGATGATAGTAAACACATCCTGCCCATCTCCATCCAAAATGCTGTACCACATTTCTGCATTCACCCCAGCATCAGCATCATTGGCCTTGATTGGCCCAATAGAAGATCCTACTTCAGCCGACTCAGGTGTTGAGAGGTGGTAGGAGCCTAAAGGAGGACGGGGAAGGGAAGAGGAAAAGGAGAGAAAGAAGTGAATAAATTGAGTAAACATCCAGGTGTTCGAGTGAACTCTTTGTTCTCTATGCCAGTGCTTCAGAGTGTATTTGTCTATTTGTTTACCCACGTCTCTGGGGACAGGCAAAGCTGCCTCTCTGTGGTTATTGTTTAATAGAATCTCAGCTCCGATGAACCACTGGAGTTTTTCATACATTTTCTTTTTTTTTTCCATTTTCCAAGCTTGTGTGTGTGTGATGTTGCTTCATGTATTGGATTTGAGAGTGGAGCGAAAAGAGGGATTATCAAACTAAAAGAAGCTCCAACTGTGCTCTCCCGCTCTCTCTCTCGCTCCCACATATACATTCTGTCTGTAAGTATCCTCCTTTGTTCATTATGTGTCTTCTGGGTCAGCACAGAAATATTCCCAGAGCTGTTTTTCTGTACTACAGTTTGGGATATGTCCTTCATCTTAGCTATTGGCACAAAATATGTTTACATAAAGGTCAAACATATAAAGATCACAAGGATTACAAAGATCATCTCATGGCTAATTGTAGCACAACTCAATGTAACTTTATTCAAATGCAAATGCATGTTTGATTTTCCTTCACTAGTCCTTAACCCGTCCAGCATGTAAATAGGACCACTTACTATGAGGGAAGCGTGGAGGACAGTTATTGACATCTAGCAGTGTGATATTGACTGTGGCAGTCCCAGAGAGACCCCCCATCTGTCCTGCCATGTCCTTAGCCTGGATCACCACCTGGTAGTGCTCCCTGTTCTCTCGAATCATGTCTGGCAGAGCTGTCCTTATCACACCTGATAGAAAGAAACACATAACTTTATGGTTGTGTTCAAATCATCATAAATCTACCCATCAAAAAGAAAACATCCAAGCATCCAAGACTAAGAGTCCATTAATGACTGTTAAAATGTTTATCTGGACCAGCTGTATCTCATGTCATATACAACATATCATAACTCGTCTAATTTTAAACACATTTTAAACCCTTAAGGGACAATTTGTGTAAATGAGATATGCATTTGTGAAAAAAATCTTAATATAATATATAATAAAAGCCACATTCAGCTATGCAAATGTTCTATAGCAATAGAGTCTTTTTGTCCTGAACCTGAGCTACACTACATTAATGTAGACAAAAAGTGTGTTTGTTTAGACAGAAACTTTATTTGACAACGCAGATCATCATTCATGTATTCTAGTTTCATCAGAAGGGAAATGTAATCACTCAAATAACTGGACTGTCAAGCTTGTTGTACTAAATTTTACTCATATCACTCAACATGCCCTTTAGTTTTCTATCCAGATCTCTGTGTCTTCTTAGCATCTCTATTCCAGGCAGAAATAAAAGTGACATTTTCTAAATTCTCTGCATAATTAAATGGCTGAAACATTAACAGATTCATTCAGAGTGGTTTGATGTAAGATGTTCCATTCTAGAGAAGCAGAATCAGTCACAGTGGCATTTGTAGGAATGTCTAAAGCATATATTGCCTCTAAAAGCTAGCTCTCACAAAGTTCAAATGTACTCATGCCAGGAAATTAAATTATGACAGAAATAAGCTTTTGTCTATGTCATATTGTTGCAATCTGTTAATGGCACACATGCACACACAGTACCAGTCAAGTGTTTAGACACACCTTCTGGACATTCAGTGGTTTTTCATGATTTAAAAAAATTCTACATTGTAGATTAATACTAAAGTCATCCAGACTATGAATAAATACATATGTAATTATTTAGTAAACAAACAAGTGTTAAACACACCAGAATATGTTTTATATTTAATTTTCTTCAAAGTAGGCACGTCTTGCTTAGATGCCAGCTTTCTTGGCATTTTCTCAGTCAGCTTTATGAGGTAGTCACCTGGAATGGCTTTCAGTTAACAGCTGTGTCTTGTCAAGAGCTCATGACTTGCATTTGTTGCTCCCTTAATGTGTTTGAGACATCAGTTGTGTGTCTACTTTGAAGAATCCAAAATCTAAATTATATTTTGGTTTGTTTAATCTCCATAGTCTGGATGACTTCAGCATTAATTTACAATGTAAAAAAAGGTGTGTCCAAACTTCTGACTGGTACTGCATGTATTATATACACATTATATATAAAAACCTGGTGGTTCTGCAAAGCAAATAAAGTCAGTATATTCGATTAAGCCCAGTGTAACATTTAGTTATTATTATTTATTTTAAATAACTTACTGCACTCTTTTCAATTCAACATGAGGACAAAAGAATTCACCCAACTTCTTAGTTTACCCAAAATTATCCTAACTTATTTAATAGTTCTGCAATCCAGTCTGGTAAACATTACAAAATATATTTGTATCAACGTCCCTGTTAGCTGTGATTCTTTCCTTCACAGAGTGCCACTAGACTTCCCCCTCACCAGGTGTTCCCAGTTACAGACAGCTGTTGCATCAACAGGGTTTGATCACATAGTGTCCGGATCAGGGGACGAATGCTTAGACAGCTGCACCACTCACTGCCACCAAATGACAAATGCACGGTTAAAAAGCAAATGAAAACATGCTGTTATAATGTTAAAAAGACATTTAGGCTTGTTCTGTAGACTATTAGTGCCACAGCTGTCTGTGCATTCACCCTGTGATCAAAAGACCATAACTATGAGCTCAAGAGGTGGAAATGATGTCATTGTGTTTTGAAAAGAGCCCTAGCTGGTGTGGAAATTGGATAAAAACACAGTAGCAGTCAAAAATTTTCTCATTCAGTGTTTTTCTTTTTTTTTTGACATTGTACATTAATATGGAATTTGTCTATGAATTAACACATAAGAAATCATGTAGTAAGCTTCAAAGGGTTAAACAACCAAAAATATGTTGTAGATTTTAGGGTAACACTTTGAATAACTTTCTTTAATACGCCATTAACTAATGATTAATAACTGTGAATAAATCATTAGATCATGAAAATTTGAACTTGAACAAATGTTTATAAATGACAGTTCATGTAGTTACTAATGATTGTATTCATTTTTGTAAATGTTAACAAATCATTAGTAAATCATTAGTAAATTATTTGTTAATGAAATTCTCATAAACTAATGATTTGTTCACAGTTATTAATCATTAGTTAATGAGCTATTAATGAAAGTTATTATAAAGTGTTACCAATTTTAGATTCTTCAAAGTAGACACACAACTGATGTCTCAAGCACATTAAGAGGGCAAGTAATGAACTGTTGACGAGGCAGAGCTGTGCCAAAAATGGCAAGAAAATGCATAGAAAGCTGGCATCTAAGCAAGAGGTGCCTACTTTGAAGAATGTAAAATATAAACATTAATTTACTAAATAATTCCATATGTATTTCTTCATAGTTTGGATGACTTTAGTATTAATCTACAATGCAGAACATTTTTAAATAATGCAAAACCACAGAATGTCCAGAAGGTGTGTACAAACACTTGACTGGTACTGTACACATTAAATCTGCCAGTGTTAAATCAACACTATTAGAGATAAATTAACACTAAGAGTGTTACATTTTGACACCCTCAGTGTTAATTTAACTCTAATAGTGTTGATTTAACACTGGCAGATTTACTGTGTATATTATATTATTTTTACTTTTGACTAAGTGAAAAAGTTTGAGTTGAGTGAACTCAAATTGAATTAGATTAGAAAAGGCATGCAGTTTGTTGCCATAAAATGTTGAACTGACTTTTTGTGTTTATACTATAGACAGCATAACCTCTGGTTCCTATTACCACAATTTCACATAACGAAATCTTTATATCTCTATAGAAATATATATATATGACTGAATTATGCAGAAATGTTTAAAAGTCCCCTTTATGTCCTGCTGAAAGCTTGAGTGTAACATGGTTTGGAACACACTGTAAGGGTTAAATGTGTCTGAGCTTCAGGAGTGAAAACATGGACTGTGAACACTGACCTTGTACACTCAAAGTGCAACTTCCTGCATTTTGAGCATTTAAGTGGGATAAGGAAAAAACATGCACACTGGACTGGTTAGACTGCACTTGTGATCCAGCTGAGTTGGCCTGTAGCTGGAGCACACCGCCTTCAATACAGTGCCCCAGAAAGACTTGAAATGTTCATTTAGGCAGAAAGTGCACTGAGTACTCTGACTACCTGACATCACAACACAGGCTGAAGAGAGGAAGCACGATTCTGTGCTTCTAAATGTGTCAGTGGACAGAGGAACAAAAAAGATTGCACTTCTAGGCAGAGTGTAATGCAAAACTGGGTAAAAATATAATAGCATTTAATTTGAAAAGCTATTTATCTGAGCAGTATTTATTAAATCAGTGAAACAGCACTAATATTAGAATAAATACAAATAATATTTATATAATAAGTACAAATTTATGTAAATAAATGTGTTGGTTTACTCTCATCAAATTGATTCTGACTCCTTGTGATTCTCCAGAACATCCTCGCTTCTGTTTTAGGTCTTCAGGCTTCTTAATGGCTTGCTCATTTGTTCTCTGATTGTATGCAACCATCTTGTTGGTGGCTGCATTCTTCCTGTTTTACCTTCAACTGTTTCAACATAACTGTCTTTTCAAGTGATCTGGATCTTCTCATAATGTGTCCATAATTAATTTGGTCCAGTGTGATTTGTAATTCTCATCCACCTGCTTTGGATTTTGATAAATCCACGTGATGGATGAAGAGCATCAAGGAGAACATTTGGAACCAAAACTTGTTCAGTAAACTAGTGATTTTTTTCCCACTGTACTGTATTTGTACTAACAAAGTAAATAACTGTGAAAGTGAAAGTGCGCACTCATTGACCACTGGGCTTACACACAGAGGAATTTAACCACATTTAACCCATCCGTGCAATGAAGCACACAATGCTGAACACACACTAGGGGCATGCACATATGCTCAGAAGCAGCTCTATCCAATGTGCCCGGGGAGCAGTTGGGGTTTAGGTGCATTGCTCAAGGGCACTTCAATCAGGGAATTCAAGACTGGTTCCCTAACCTCAAGTCCACAACTGCCCCAATCGTATGTTCTTGTGTAGGTACCTGTTTCAGGTTCCACAGAGAAGTAGGGCTGTCCTTGCAGTATGCTGTACACAAGCTTAGCACTGTTTCCATAAGATTCATCATCAGCATCTGTAGCTGTTACTCTTATCACAAATGCACCTGAGAAGAAAGACAGATGGATAGAGAGAGAGAGAGAGAGAGAGATGATTAGTCAGAATACATTGGCATACACTCATATAGACCTGCTATAAAAAAGACAATGAGAAAGAAAAGAGAAGGTAAGGAATGTAAACAATTCATAGAGTCATAGGCTTATAGGACTCAGATACAACAAATACTGTAAGCAGTAATAAATATTGTCAATGTTATAAGAAACCCTTACCCTAAATGGCAATATTACAATAAAATAAACTTAATTTTAATATATGTTAATATAAAGTACATCGTACATGATGTAATGAAATATCTGCCCCCTGTAAAGATATCTGACATATTCACATAGCATGAAAATATTTAAAAAGTGATGAATTCATTGGTTCACAAGGTTTTGATATGACTGTAATACTATATGTTCAGTAAGACTGCACCTCTTACATCCTCCACCATGCTGGTGAAAACACATCATAGTGGTGTTAATCCAGCATATGAGCACACCCTTTGAGTTGTAATTAAAACATGTAAATGTGTGTGCACCCCCCAGTGTGAACAGTGATGAAGGCGAGCCGTCGCTAGATCACTCGCTCTTTTATCCTTGTTCAGCTTATCTCGTGGTGTTTCTTATCTAAATCATAATCTCATAATTACTCCTACTTTGCTATGAGATGGACATTTCTTTGATAGTCATATTTTCCTATGCTGTCTGGCTGCTATTGGGTCACCCTTTCCTTTTTGCGCTGTGCTGATATTCTGCGGTGCTCGAGATCATCTAACTCGAGTAACGTGGTCTGATCTGCTCAAAGAAACATAATTAGCCTAATTAAACCAAAAGTAGGCTATTTCAGATTATTGTAGCATGACATTTTTAGACTTTCATTTCCCATTCAACAAATTCTGTAGATGAGTGCTGTAGCTAGACACTGCAATTAGAGGGGAAAGTTCCATCATTATTAATAGAAATGCAAAAAATACAAAAAAGGGAGGGGGGGGTGAAAAGATCTGAAGACAGTGGTCCTCTCATTAGTCCAATTTGACCAATCAAATTGCATTTATCACAGTCATGTCCTGCTTGCTGTCTCTGTGTCTATTTTTCTGTCGTAAACAACTTTATTCCTCCTTGGGGAACGGACTTTAAAGGTGACCCGGCCCTCTTCAGTCTCGCCTCTGAAGGTGGGCCTCATGCACATGCTGTCTGTGCCACCTAGGCACGCCGTCCTTGGCATCCTGGAGACCTCCGCTGAGTGGCGTTCACTTTCTGACCAGCTTGGAGAATACTAATGAATGTAGAAACATCTGTCGCAGTCCAATGGCGCCGGGCTGACATGGAGCGAGTATAGGCTCACTTTTCACGGATGGCCAGGCCTGATTAACAGAGAGCACGTTCACAACACATGGCCGGTTTGTTCAGCTTAAACACCAGCGCCACCCGTGACCCCCTCGACTCCACACATGCCATGTGTTTGAATCCATGCAGCATGGAGCAGTTTGAGAAGGAGGGGGGAAAGAAACGAGGTGCCGAATGAATGCAGTGTCCCATTTAGAGTCAGAGTGCTGTGGATGATGTAACTCTGAACCCCGCAGAGAAATACACAAATGAAAGAGAGAGCAGGGGCTTGGGGGGAGAGACAGAGACATGGAGGGTTTCAAGTGCCACAGCCTCAGGGAGCAAGAGAGAGGTCCATTAAGACTGCTGCTTTTACCTCAGCCTACTGTATACATATGACTCTCTGTCATGCAGGAAAACCACCAAATAAATGCCTGGTTCTACAGACAAGAAAGGGCAAGGTGGCGTACTTTTTTTAGACCCATATTCTATGCTATTCTTGTATTCTCGTATCCTCTAAAATCTACTTATGACATTTTTATGGTGCAAAGAGGTACTAAATAGACATACTGATTTACACCTCTTACAGTTATTACACAATTTCCAGATTACTGTGCTAATTATCCACACTAAGCTTTCACAATCATATGTTTACATCACACAGACAAAGAATACATTTTTTTAAACAGGCAAGTGCATGTAAATAGATCCCAAAAGAAAATACATTTATTGAAACATTTCTATGGGTCTCACAAAAACAAAAGTTTTAATTTCTTATTTTAAAATGTTGACAGGGCAACAAAGAGTAATGCTTATTTATTAGTTGTTTGTTATTATCACCTTTAGAGGGCAGTGGTGGGTAATGTTTGCATATTTGATGTTTATTAAAGTCACTTTTAGAGGGCAGTGGTGGGTAATGCCTGTATATTTGATGTTTATTAAAATCACTTTTAGAGGGCATTGGCGAGTAATGTTTGTACATTTGATGTTTATTAAAGTCACTTTTAGAGGGCAGTGGTGGGTAATGTCTGTATGTTTAATGTTTATTAAAATCACTTTTAGAGAGTAGTGGTAGGTAATGTTTGTATATTTAATGTTTATTAAAGTCACTTTTAGAGGCCAGTGGTGGGTAATGCCTGTATATTTGATGTTTATTAGAGTCACTTTTAGAGGGCAGTGGTGGGTAATGCCTGTATATTTGATGTTTATTAGAGTCACTTTTAGAGGGCAGTGGTGGGTAATGCCTGTATATTTGATGTTTATTAAAATCACTTTTAGAGGGCAGTTGTGGGTAATATCTGTATATTTGATGTTTATTAAAATCACTTTTAGAGGGCAGTGGTGGGTAATGTTAGTATATTTGATGTTTATTAAAGTCACTTTTAGAGGGCAGTGGTGGGTAATGTTTGTATATTTAATGTTTATTAAAGTCACTTTTAGAGGGCAGTGGTGGGTAATGTCTGTGTATTTGATGTTTATTAAAATCACTTTTAGAGGGCAGTGGTGGGTAATGTCTGTATATTTGAGGTTTATTAAAATCACTTTTAGAGGCCATTGGCGAGTAATGTTTTCTTGATGTTTGTTAATATCAGCTTTAGAGGTCACTGGTATTAACTAAATAAACAATTAATAAAACAGGCAATT
>BRDA01079059.1:38490-75195 GCA_036984385.1 Crenuchus spilurus
GGTGACGGGAGATTTTCACTGATCACCTTTAGAGGGCAGTGGTGGGTAATGTTTGCATATTTGATGTTTATTAAAGTCACTTTTAGAGGGCAGTGGTGGGTAATGTCTGTATATTTGAGGTTTATTAAAATCACTTTTAGAGGCCATTGGCGAGTAATGTTTTCTTGATGTTTGTTAATATCAGCTTTAGAGGTCACTGGTATTAACTAAATAAACAATTAATAAAACAGGCAATTAAAAACACAATTAAACCATTCATTGCAATTACTATCATGGCAGTTGGTATTCATTTAACATTTCATGACATTGACAGCTGTTTTTTTTTTGTTGTTTTTTTTTTGCAATTTTTTTTTTAAACATTGACACATATGTATGCAGGTTTCATCACCTCTGACTAATTTCAATATTTTTATTATTTTTCAATGGACATTTTTGAAGGGAAGTTTTGTTGCAACCTATTATGATGATGATGGGTATTATTATTATTATTATTATTATTATTATTATTATTATTATTATTATTACTATTATTATTATTATTATTATTATTATTATTATTATTATTATTATTATGGTGGAAATGTGCATAGTCCTTTCTGTTTGAAGCATGTTCAAAAACTTTTCCAGTTGTAAAGTCCCAGCACTTACTCATTAGAACTCATTCATCTTTAAATACATTATTCAGAGTAGTAAAGGCATCAGGAATTGATATCTGATTGTAATTCCAGAGTTTCATATATTTTCATTGTGTTAAAACTGAACAACTGTGGGTTTCTCTATAAGGAATTAGTTGATGTTCTGAAAATTGATGCCGACAAGACTACAAAAGCATATCAAAGAAACTGTGGATGTCAAGGCAAGATCTGGAAGACCAAGAGACCTCTCAGGCAGGACTGCACATATGCTGGTCAGACAAGCAAAACAAAACCTCCACATTATAGCAAAGGTCCTGAAGGAAAGTTTATCTGAAGTAGTTGAACTGTGCAGTGTTGAACATATATAATCTGCATGGACAAATCATCAGGAGCAAATCTTATCTGCATCCTCGTTACAAAAGTCAAAGTCAGAATTATGTAATATAACATCTAAATTAACTGAAGGTGTTTTCTAAACAAGGGTGATCTGTTAAATTCAAAAATAGAAATCTTGCCACAATCACCGAAGGAATGTTTTGAGAAACGGGAGCAGCATTTAATGAAAAGAACATCTTGTCAGCTTTTAAACACAAGGGTGGAATTATTTTGCAATGGGATTGTGTGTTTCAGCCAATGGCAGCAGGAGCCATTGCATGAGTAAATGGAATAATGTATTCCACTAACTTTGGAAGTAAATGTGACAGTGAAGAAACTGAAGAAATGTCTGACTTGTACAACAGAACAATGACTCATTTTCATAAAGCTTCTTTGACTAAGAGCACTGATCTAGAACCTGCTCTGGTTAGTAAAGTCAAGGAAAGACAGGAATCTGATTCTAGATCAGCATACTTATTCTGAGAAGCTTTGTGAATATAGTTCATTGATCCAAAACATACCTCAAAATCCAGCATGAGCTGCTTTTAGAAATGCATAGTTTTAGAACTGACACTTTTAGAATAACCCTTCTAGTTTGCTGAATATCCATGGATTGATTTTCTGGCATTTAGAAGATGCTGTACAAGGCTTTTGCAAACTTCTGTTTACTTGTTTGCACATACAATTTCATCAGAGGTGACCAAACTAATATGCAGTTGTATACAGTATGTTAATTAACTGGATGCCATGTATTGTTTCTTATTGAAAAAGCTGCCAAAACACTTCTTATACCTCCATTGTTAATGGGTAGAATAAAGTGTTATAGGATTAACCCTCATATTATGTTCATATTTAATAACATCATTTGTTTTTGGGGTCAATTTGACCGCAGCAATTTAACCCCCCAGACAATTATTATAATTTCAGTCTCATCTGACACAGTTTCCCTTGTCTCAGACACATTCTCCTCTGTCTCAGACACATTCTCCTCTGTCTCAGACACATTCTCCTCTGTCTCAGACACAGTCTCCTCTGACTCAGACATATTCTCCCGTCTCAAACACATTCTCCTCTGTCTCAGACACTTTCTCCTCTATCAGACACTTTCTTCTCTCTGAAATGTTGATATTTTATATGTTATACAGCTAAAACAGCCTGGGGTCAAATTGACTCCAAAGAACACTGATGTATACAATACGTGTACAGAACACAAAAAAAACATATCTTCATGTTAATTTTATGTTTACTCAGTTATCAGCATGCAATCAGTAAAAGTTGTTAAATATAAAGCAAAAAAAGTCATGTTATACGTGTATTTAAAGACATTAAACATTGGATCTGGTCAAATTGACCCCAAAAATAATATGAGGGTCAATAGGCAGATGGCACTGACATCAAAAAACCAGTGAATTCAAAATGGGCTGGACTGAATATTATGGGCAGTGCCATGTTTACCACTATTTTGCATATCCAATTTTGTAAAAACTGGTATCCTCTTTGAAATACTATTAAGCAGGATTTTGGTCATGTCAAATGTACGTAATACAATGCTTTCACACCCTTTGGCACAGCCATTCATGCAGCCATCCTTATGCTTGTGTTTATGTTTCCCATGTACTGTCTCTCTTCCATGTGTCTTGTGACCATGTGCTTTTTATTTACATTCCCATCATTTCTCTATGACCCCACCCTCGTCACGTTGTCCTGTCTGGCTAATGTTTAGCACCTGTCTTGTCTAAGCTAACAGCCCTGCTTGTTCCTTTCCCCTTTGATTATGCTTGTTATTTAAGCTTCCTCATGTCTAAGAGAAAAAAAACACATATCTCATGCATGTCATCACACTAGCTTTTATGACAAAACGTGTTTTTGGAGGGCAGTCAGACATTCCTCATAGTGAAAGATGTTGCTGATCAGTGGTGTAGTGTGGAAACCACAAGCACTGAAAGATTTCAGATTACAAGACAAGTTGTGTAGTGTGAAAAGTACAATGACCTGACGACTGTGAAAGTAGTATAGTGTGAACCTGACCTAACTCTAAGAACTGACTGAGTTTAAGGAGTTGCAAATAGGAACTACAGACACTTGCCTCTCTCATTTAACTTTGATTACTTTTGCTGGGCTGTTGATTCATTTGCTGGTCATGATCATTAAGATCAACAGAGATTATGTTATCATAACCCAAAATCTCTAATCAAAACAGCCTGCCATTCTTTATCTCATCAGCAAATGAGTTTTGATTCATTTGCGATAAAGCTGCAGGTTAATATGGGGCTTCATAATGAGTAATGGAATTCTGTTTGCTTTGTTGCATTTGTCTGCTTTGATTTAGTCTGTTTGTCATAATAGGTGTAAAATTATTGAAGATAACAGGATTAATTAAAACGGGCTGAAGTTGAAAATGCTATACCTTTAAAAGCCAATTGTCTGAGGCTGAATGTTCATCATAGTTTATGTCTCGTCCATCTGGGTATTTTTGAAAACAGTTTTTTTTTTTACTGTTTTCAAAAATCTTCACCCACACCAGCAGTGCTTTTATAAATATCTCCATCTACACAAGAATATAAAAACTGCTATAAAATGCCCACATGAGCCTACAGTCCAACAGGGTCAACAGAAGAAATGAGGAGTATGTGTATTATACAAAACATATAGTAAAGATCGCTGAGGTTTTTTAACAGTGTAGCAGCAATATATGGATTTGTTTACATTGTCATGACAATGCTTCTGTCTCTGAAACTCTAGTATAGTCCTGAGAACAGATAAAAAATATTGTTGTTTTAGCATTTCTATTTCACTTTAAAAAGCAGCAAAGCACTGTTATAAAAAAAGTAGCATGATAGTATCAAAAAAGAGCTCTGGTAAAACCATCATGTTTTTTTGGATACTACTATGAATTAGAAACTTATGGTATTACAATGGGTATATTACAGTAATACAGTTGGTTTTCCATAATAAAATAATAAATAAATAAATTATATATAAATATATATTATACCAGTGATAGTACCATGGTATATGTACTAAATTATTAGTAAAAACATGGTTTTATATGGTACTGTCAAATACCCTGGTAAATTTGAAAGTATCATGATAATACCATAAAATACTATCATACAACCATAGTTGCGTTACAGTATATTTTTGTAAGGACAGTAGATTGACAACTCTGCATTTCATAGTAATGAAAAAGTAAAACTGCATTCAGTTAATAGGGTATAACACTGAATTATCAAGCATGCATTAGCAGCCCAGTCATGTTCTGTGTGCTCAGTAAATGAAAATAGTAACAAGCATATGCAATGATGTGATATCTGCATGTTTTAAAAAGCTGTGTTCTGTCCATCCACACAAAAACACTGAAACAAATAATTAAAAAATTCTTCAATCTTGAGAGTTCTCAAAAAACAATTTGGTGTGAACTAGAAGTGAAAACAAGAGCCAAAAACCTGTTTAAAAATATATGTATAAAAAAACTCAATACATGTAGACGGGTCTTTAATCACAACAATTAAGTGGGCTGATAGCAAATATATTTGGTCTAAAACTAAGAATTGCAGCACTCTCAGCACTGCAATGCATCATATGCTGCTGTGAATATGATAGTAGTGGTGACATTACTTATTCCTCCAGAGTCACACATGCTGTTGTTCTGTTAGGAAAGTAATCTTTTAGGAGGTCAAAAGTCTGCTCTCAAGGGGATTATGGAAATGGTTTATTTACAAGACTATCTGTTGTAGACACACAATTTTATTTTACATGATATGAGGTCTGTTTATAGAGGCACTTTTACTCAAGAGCGAAATCCAATAACCAGAGGGGATAGTTGATGTGTAAATTCAATGGGGCTTTTGATGCATTTCTTCTTGTTGAATACATACTTCAGTTTTAAGTGCATCACAAAAAAAGATCAAAACATGCAGCATCCAGAATCAGTCAAAAGCTCCTTTCAAAATGGTCAGAACTCACCATCTGCTAGTGCGCACACAAATTACAACAGATTAATATTTGAATGAATCATGTTCCAAATCAGCTGCTGCATCATAAAACCTTGCAGAGAAGAGGACCACAGAATACATAGTACTATAAACATGGATAACACTTTACTGTAGGGTAATGTTCATATAGTACATGATACCTGTAGAAGCTCATTATGACAACTGATATGAATGTACACATATGTGACCCCACCTCGGAAAACTCAACTAAAGTCTTTTTTTATATGAGTTATATGCATATTTGGAAAGAGTACTGTCAAATAAATCCTCCCACAACATTTCAGCCAATTATCTCTTATACTTTCTGAGACATAGCACACTGAAACTCAGTTATTTTGTGTCACAAGACATTAATACGTCAGAAATAATTAACAGTTAATCCAAACAAATCCAAATCTACCAGAAATGAATCTTGAAAGTTTGAGCCTGACTACAATTCCTCTGTTTACATCAGCTCTTCAGCTGACCTGCTACACCTGACCTGCTCACGTTTGTTGGATGGATACATGAGCACATTTCTACAATGAAGAAAAGTAGTTCAGGAGCTGAATGACACCAAACAAGCTTGTGTATCTCCGCGGGAGAAGTAGTGTTGCGTCAGGACTCAAGGGGTCACAGAAACCCATTTTTCAGGTAAAATGAGCAAATTCAGTGAATGGCTTGCTGCACAAAAACAACTTTTTTGGTGAGTTTAAGTTTTTTTTTTTTACATGTACTATGATAGATATTTAAGACTATTATTTCATTTACAGCATTAAAATCAAGTGGCTTATTTTTGTCACAAATATGATGAATAGGCTGAACAGCACAATATCTCAATAAGTTACCTAGCAGCTTTGACCGGGTTTTCCAAGTTGGGGTCACAAATATTTATAAAGGCTTATTTCAATATGGAATCATGTGTCATTTTTGATTATAACAGATAGTGCCTATTGGAACAAGCTTTTGTCAATACTATGTTAGTGTACAGCAATTGACATAATGACCATATATAGGTGTCATGTACTCTTATGAACAGTACCCTACAGTAAACTTTTACCAAAATAAACAAGAATGAACTCACCAATACCAGACATCTCAGGCACACTGGCCACATAGGTGTCCTTGCTGAATTTTGGCTCATTGTCATTGATGTCATGGATTTTGATGATGAATTCGGAGGCCCTCTCCAGCACCTGTCCAGAGCTTTTATTGACTGCTTTAGCACTCAGGCTGTAGGAGGACTTCTCCTCTCTGTCCAGTCTCCTGGTGGCGTGGATATCACCAGAGTTCTCATCAATCTCAAAAATTGTTCCAGCTCCATCTCCTGTGAGAACATACTTCACAGAACCATCCTCTGTGTCCATATCAGAATGAAGCTGGAAAATAAAAACAAACAAATGTATTATTGCAGGTTACATACCCTATGTCCTTATAGGTAGGCTCTAAACCTTTCTTTACACTTAAAATTAAAGCTTCCTTGAGTAATGTAATACAACTAAGAAGAGGATGGAAATGACTTTTGAATTTGAATGTTAAAAACCTTTAATTGTTACAGAAACATAACATCCAAAGGTTTTTAAGCATTCTTATCCATTTTACAAATATGTATCTTAATAGAACCAAATGTGTATTTTCTGTGGCACAATTTCTTTGTTGTACTTTTAAGAATGTATTTGATTAAGTGATGAAGATTGGAAGTGAACCTTAGGACAAAAAATTCTGCTTTACTTATTTACACTAGCTTTACACACTCTATTATCCTGAATGTGTGTAGTCTAGATTACACATTCCCCTGAAGCTATCTGCTAGAATACAGATTGTCCTGAAGTTATCTAATCTAGAATACACATTCTTTGAAGTTATCTACTCTACAGTATCAAATCTCCTGATATTTTCTACTCTAGAATACCCATGCTTCTGAAGTAATCTACTCTAGAATACAAATTGTTCTGAAGTTATCTGCACTAGAATACCCATCTCTGAAGTTAACTACCATAGAATACAAATTCTGAAGTTATCTACTTTAGAATACACATTCTTCTGAAATTATATAACTCAAGAATACATATTCTCCTGAAGTTATCTACTCTAGAAAACAAATTCGTATGAAGTTATCTACTCTAGAATATCCATTCTCCTCAAGTTAATGACTCAAATACAAATTTGGAAGTTATCTACTCTAGAATGCACATTCTCTTGAAGTTATCTACTCTAGAATAAAATAAATCTAGTTATCTTGTCTAGAATACACATTCTCCTGAAGTTATCTACTTTAAAATACAAAATGTTCTGATGTTATATTCTCTAGAATAGAAATTCTCCTGAAGTTATCTACTCCAGAATTGAAATTATTTTGGTTAGCTACTCTAGAATACAAATGATTCTGAAGGTGTCTATTTTAGAGTACACATTATCCTAAAGTTATCTACTCTATAATATGACATCTACTCACAGGCAGGGATTATTAAAATGTGTTGTACTCTACAATATGAAAATTTAGAAATAGGGAATTAAATTCTGTTAATGAAGTTTCTACATAAATTCCTACTGGTTGATTTCTTCATGTAGAATTCAGGTTTGCTTTCTTTGCTCATAATACATTTATTTATTTTTTCATTTGTTTATTTGCTTAATTTCTTGCCAAGGGAGCCTGCATATGAGCTCAGAAACATTTGACCGGGCCACAAAAAATCCCTTCTTGCAAAGAAAACTTTCTTTTTGCACCTGTCTCTTAGCAACAAGACTAGTTGTGAACTTGCTTCCTCTCAAACTGATTGCAATGCTTCTTATCTTGATTGAAGACGCTACCTGAAGAGGCCATCTCTGGAACTACACATGTCCCGTTGGACAGAAATAACTGATCAGTTCCAAGATCATTATGCAACACTGCTATTCATTTTTGTCATGAATATTTCACAAAAATCATTATAAAGCAACAAAATTAGTCATTGTACTATAAGAGGCATCAAGAAGAACATTGCTTCTATTATGTTAGTGATGTGGGAAACATTGGAGGCCACAATTTCATGATTAGAGTAATTACAGCTGAATGCAGTCTATAATTGGGTGTAATTTTTTGTCTGCACTCGGTTATCAGGATGTAGATAATTTGAGTGGCTCATACTTCATTTAAAGGGTTGCGTCATCACACATTATCAGTGTTTCCTATCGTTAAATTACATTAGGTGTCCATTATACACGGGCAATTGTGTAATCTAGATCGTAGAGCATTACTCAATTCTCTCATCTTGCATGTATGTTTTTATTTATTTATTTATTTTCTGTAGGTGGCTTGTGAAGCACATTTCCAGATGCATATTGTTAGCATGCTAGACCAAGGGTTAGGGGTATAGAGAACCTTTTTATAAAAAAAACTGTATAATTTCTACTTTCTGCCTGTATGAGTCTATACAGTAGCATACCGTGTTTTGAGTTACAAAGACCTTCATTTCCTGGAGGTCAGCATCCAATACATTGCATAACAATACACTGATTTTAATGAAGACTGAAAATTGCACCTCTTTATGACTTATCTGACTTGTTGCTTTTTGAACAAAGTTCGTTTTATTGTGCTTCTGTAATTAGATGGTGGGTGATGGATTTTATTTGCATATTTATTTACAAAAAAAATTAAATGCCAATGCCCTTTCAGAATTCTTTCTTTTTACTACCATCAGGAGATTGAGCTGTTTCCTGACACATCCTTTCATTCTGTGCCACCACAGCAGGTGAAGATGTTTGCTGAGGTTGTGACTGACTCACAATGATTTCTTTATGTGTTCAGTTACTGTTCATGTAGAAACATTTTGTGTATTTTGGTTTAGTTTGAACCTTTTATATATTTATACAGTATTCCAGTACAAACTGAAACTGTCTGTGCACAACATAACCTAAGGGACATATTATGAAAATCTATTTAATTGTTTTTGCACTTTTGGGTATCTCGACTTTCTACTAGTTAACAAACTGTGAAATAAGGCAACCCAGTCAGTTTTTCATTGGTGATCTATGTCTGAAAAACATTACCTTATATGGTGCCACAGTTATATTAATTTGCCTAAGAAATGTCCACTACCACCCATTTCATCTTAAGTTCCAAGGCATTTCCTTGTTCCTTGTTAAATGCAGCAGGAATTAAAATTAAGAATAAGAAGCTAACTTTAACTGCTGATTTTAAAGAGTGAAACTTCACAAGATGGCTTTTTTTGGGGCTTTAGATGCCTGGCTAGTATTGGTCAGTTTGTGTGACATACTCTGATGTTACATGGTTATAATGGCATTACGTAGTTATATAATCTAGCTAAGAGCAGCTGAATATGTTTTATGGTGCTGTTTTTCTCTTGTTTGTGAAAAGAGAGTTGACTTCCAAAGACTTGACTCTTGACTCAAGAGTTCAAGAGTGTACTCTCATGTATCTGTGTGATATCTGCTTGGAAGTGAGTTGAGCAGGAATGGAATTGTTTTGAGCACCATATGGAAACTTGTTGAAAAGGGGCATAATGGGTTCCCTACAATGTCAGTGTGAATGAAAAATCAGAGCTCATTTTACTTGATATTGTAAGTAAAGCAGGACATTTGAGTGGGACATAATTGCTGTTGGAATGTGTTTTATACTTCCGGATTTGACTACATGGTGAAAAGTGAGCAAAGTGAGTTGTCAGCCAGTCACACATTTGTAATGCTTGAAGTCAACAAACATCCCAAGGCAAAGACATAAGATACACACAAGATTTTGGATTTGGTCAGTGATATAGACAATGAATCATCTTCCCAACGACGTGAACCAGCAAGGTTCCATTTGATTTCAGGTTGACTTCAAGGGAGCTTTCATATTTGGGCCAGATATTTGACTACACACACATTTGCGGGTTTATCACATAAGAATGTTTTCTCCATGACAATATGCATATTTCTAGCCAAGCCTGAGGTACATTACATTTGTCCATTTTTTTTTTATTTTATCTTATTTATTTATTTTGCCCATTTCTATCCCCTTCCCAATGTAGTAGTAGTAGCCAATTAACTCATCCCATCCGTTAGGACTCTCCCCATTAGTTTGCAATGTTTCTGACTCTAAGAGGGTTAAGACAAGCACAAGCCTCCACCATTGTGTGTAATGCAGCCACTGCCTCTTTTCGAACTACCGCTGATACACTGTCACTGGGGAGCCAGTGCACTGGAGGAAAGTGCAGGATTCCCAGCTCCGAATGGACCAATCAGCAGATGCCTCAGCCAGCGGACATTGCAATGTGTGAGTGATAGAGAGAGAGAGAGAGAGCGCCATCTACTCGCTCAGAGAGAGCACTGCCAATTTTTTTCTCTCTTGGGCCCCGGCTGTTGACAGCACGACCAGGGTTTGAACTCGCAATCTTCTGGTCATAGTGTCAGTGTCTTAGCCTGCTGAGCCACTCGGGCCCTTATATTGTCCATTTTTGACAATAAAGTACTGGCAATTGACAATATACTCATTACTATGTTAGTTGAATCAACTGCCAATTGTACCAACTACCAATATACTATTGTGGTATATCCTAGTGCAGGAATACTTGCAAACAATGAGTAGTTCCCACTTGAGAAAAATTGGGAAACTTGGGAAAAACCATGTAAATAAGAACCGGTCAAGAACAAATTGTGGCCCACCTCAGAACTCATTGAATTCCAGAGCACTGATTTTAGGAAGGCAAGTACTGAGCAAAACATATCCTGGCAAACAGTCTGAGATCAGTGTTCAAAAGCTCTAATCTATTCTAAAGATGAAGAAGAGATTCTGGAGTAATAATGAGTAATAAAGAGCAGACATACTATACATTTTAACTGTATTTTCAGTTAAACCTGGGTGAGATGTCTCAAGGGCATCATTTGTAATTAACCTCTTCTGACCTGTCAAGCAAATCCAAATGATAAATGCTTTGACAAGAATGACTCAAAGGTCTCAACAAACAATAGCAAAAATTGTCAGGCAAAGAGGAAAAAAGGGTGGGTTGGCTGTCTGAGGTTTCAGCGCACAGGCAGTAATGTATGCAAACATTAGCATGGAGCTCATTAGCATGTGGTTAATGAAATGTTTGTGCGCTCTATCTCACGGGTTCGTGTTCTCCAGAGTGATGGGGAGAGAGAGAGAGAGGGCCACAGCATGCATGCCAGCCAAAGCGGTTATAAATAACTTCAGATAAGATCTAATTATTTTTTTCCACATATTTACAGATGACAACTTGAGACTCATACCAACAACTGTAATGTGGGACGAACCAGTTTCTAAGACTTCAGATGACATCCAGAGTTGCATTAAGTGTTTTCTTTTCAGAGAATGTCTCGCCGGGTTTATAGCAAAGCATACGCATGTTCGCTTGCTACTGAATCTTTCAGAGCTTCCATATGAACACAGACAATTGTGTTCTTGGAGACCCCCTGCCATCGATGATGCATAGCCCACCAGGGACTTAAAATCTTACATACCATTATTGCTTTTACAGTACAGATCATCAGTAGAAAATTATGCTTTTCTACAGATAATTGAGACTAAGCGCCTTCTCCAGCATATAGCTTAGGCTATTATTTTGAACAGAGCGTCCTCACAATTGCATAGCAAATGATGTCTTTTCTATTGTAGATACCTTTGAGAACAAACAGTATATTACAGTAAGATAGCAGAGAATCAGAGAGGGACCACTGATGTGGTTTTTGATCAGGAGGAGCTGCTATAATAATGTAGATCTCATTTTCATCACAGCTATGTATAAAATCCCCTGACAGCACTGTAATTAGACTTTCTGTGTCCTTTATTATGGAAAAAATCCCCTAATTCAGCCAGGCTCTCTCAGATGTGAGCTTTAAATCCATAAGAAGACATCTAAGACAAAGACACACAATGAAAGAAGATGACGGCATAAAGCCAGCTCACACGCAAGCGTCTCTAGGCTAATTGGTATTTGACAGACAACAGAGTACACTGGCTTATGGGATCTATATAAAATAATTGTGTTAATCTCTAGAGTAAACATACACTTGAACAGCAAGCGCTTGCACCGGTAGGTCATTAATATGAGGTGGATTGTGGTCAAATTTACATACCCTGAGGGATATGAAGAAGAAAAGTCCATCATCATTGCAGACATTGCTTGTTGCATGTAAGCAAGTCCACTCATAACCACTAGTTACACATTTCTCTTCCAGGTTCAATGTATTGCATATTTACATTGGTATTTATGTCAGTGACTCACAGATGGAATATATTATATTACATTAGCACAACATGGAAAAATGCTTAAATCAAATTTGCTCTTTAAGCTGATCAGATTGTGCAAACGACCCATTAACTATTTCACAGCATTACAGAAATGTTTGTGTGAGTGTTGACAATACTACTTACTTTATGTGCAAAATGATACAAATTGGTTTGGCTACCTAGCTAATTGAAGCTCCAGACACTATGACTCTCTATCGCTTATCAAAATATGAGTTAAAAGCCTTTATACACAGAATAACCTCTGCAGGCCTTGTGCAGGGTGAATGCCCTCTACAATTATATAAACAACAGCGGCTATTTAATTGAATTCTCCCTCAACTACTGTTGGTCATTTATCTTTTTTATGGACTAATGCACTAAAATGGCTCTTGGGTATGCACAATCCCGTGCACATCAACCTCAACATGTACCATTACTGCAGTTACAGGCGCATTAGTAACAGGCCTAATTGATTGTAATCCCCATTGTATTTTTCATTTCCGATGCCTCTGAATCACAATACTCCAGATGTTTCTTTTCCACAATGTAGCCAATGTTTTCCATTCGGCTGCTCTCCATGGCCTCAGTGGAGCACACAGAGTGTCCTAATTACTGCCCCTGCCCCCCCTGACCAAAAGAAAAAGCCCTCCTCGAGGCCTTTAGGGACAAATTAAAAGACATTTCAGAATAAAATATCCCTCGGCCATGCGGCAGCCATTTACAGTGACTCATGAAAAATATCATAGTTGTGTTGGGCCATTTGGATCGTCATTCGAGCCCAGCCGCAGTCCCTCTGCTCATTTCAGAGACACTACAGGGAGAGCACAGCATGGCAAGGAATACTGATAGCGAACTCATTTGCTCAGCGAACACTTTTTGGCACAACATAGCGCCCTTTTTGGCCCGACACTGCACTCTCTGTGGCATTGGCAAACGTGAACAGATACCCTTTGTTCTATAGCAGGAATAATTATTCGACAAAGGCAGAACGAGCACTGAAAGTGCTAAAAAACTCAACTGTGTGCCTCAAGATAAAGAGTGGTGTAATATATAGAGCATGCCTGCATTCTGAAAGCAAGGAAAGCATTTTTTGAAGCATGTGCTTGATTATAATGAGCTGAGTGTTGGACTCAGAGAGATGGCAGCCAGGGTTTATGTCGTCCCCAGCTTTTCAGTTGCTTTTGCTAATTCGCGTAGCACAAAATTAGCCTTTGACTACAGAGCAGCTTGAGGAATTAAATCCCTTGCACACACACAGAGGGATTGTCAGCAGAGCAAGGGAGAAATCATTGACAATTCTTGTCAGGTCGGTGGCGAACACTTGCTTAGTGCTGCACAGAGGAGATAGGAAAATAAGTGATGAGCCCAGAACGGATACAGAATAATTATTGGTGGGTTTTTTTTGTCCCCATCCTCCCTCCATCAATATGTTTTAAAGTCATAGAGGCACAACCAGACCAGGGTTCTGTTCTTTTGTTGCTGTCTTTGTTGCTTTCTATAATTTACACTGCTCTCTCTCTCTCTCTCTCTCTCTCTCTCTCTCTCTCTCTGTCTGTCATATTAGATAATTTACTGTATGTATAATATAAGTATAATATTTTGTCTCATTTGTTTAACTGGGTTCTTTTTATCTACTTTAGGTCATATTTATGCAAAAATATAGAACATTCTAAAGGGTTCACAAACTTTCAAGCACCACTGTATATTTAGGACCATTATTCTCTTGTAGAATCCATCCTATGTTCATCTTCAGATTTTTACAGACAAGTCCACAAGACTTGTTTCTGATTTTTGTTGTTGTTGTTTTGTTCCAACCTTCTGTCACTGAATTTGTTGACAAGGACAATGCACCACTATTCTCTTCCTGAAGGTCTTTTGCAGTCAAATGGCAGTGATTTGCCTGTCTGGTAAGCCTAACTCAAAGATTTTTTGGTCTTCCAGACTTCAACTTGACCTCTACCTTCCCTGTTAACTGCCATTTCTGCCATCTTAACTATAGCTATAGCTAGGCCTGGGCAATAAACCAAAAATTTACCGATACTGAAATTTTTGTCAATAACCGACGTCATTTTGCCCATGTTGGTATTTTCGGTGTCTTAAAAAAAATGAAAAGAAAGTTCGTTTTGTCTTTTTTTTCGGCTATGTTCATGGCAGCCCTACGTGCAGTCTGGAGTCATGTGACTCCACCCCGTCCAGTTGGTAATAAAAAGTGATGGTGAGGTTGAGAACATGGAGGAGAAAATGTCAAATGCTGAAGTGGTGACGGCAGAGCTGATGCAGGATGAAGAGCAGCAGCTCATTTCCAAAAGAAATGCGTCAAAAGCTCTTCGTGTTATATATATTTAGAAGGTTTTTTTTGGTAAGAGATTGTATTTTTAATACTTTGTGTTTACAGGCAAGTTATGTTATTTTATACTTCCAAACTTGTTCAGTTGTGCTTAATTGTCCAATAACTCTTAAGTTTACATTTTTTTTCATTTATTTATGCTTCAAAGTTAATTAAAGTGGTAATAAAAGGAATTGTACCATCAATATAACTGGCTGTGAAGTATTTATGTTGGCCTAACAGATTCTTTATTTTTGGGGTATATGTGTATAAGTATTATTGTCCATTTATTGTTATCGAGGTGAACTGCTCAATATATCGCAGTATTCATTTTAGGCCATATTGTGCCAGCCTATAGCTATGTTTAACTGCTCTGTTCTTACAGCTTTCTCCTGCTTTGTGGGCACCCATTATTTTAATTTTCACAGTGGTAGGTAGCTGCTGAAGATTTGAGGAGTCTTTATAAAGCTTTGAAATTTGCTAAAAAGCTAATTCAGATCTTAACAAAAGTATTTTTAGAATAGAGACTTTAATATATGTTATTTAAGATCTTAAAACTTTTTTATGGTGCCCAAATGTTATCTTTAACGTTATTTTTATGCCTTTTGGAGGTCAGTTCAGCATATCACTTAACTGTTCACAGTAACATAAATTTGATCAGAGATGCCCAAACTGCAACCCAATCCATAGACCATATTATCATGTATGGGTTGATAATGCATAAACCTAGACACAGTTAGAAGTAATTATTTTGAAGGAATTTTGTGTTTGCAACCCAAAAACAAACAAACATCTTAATATTAAGAACATTGTTAATAAAATATATTACAATGCACAGTTTTGTAGATCAGTGTCAAATGACTTATAGCATCAATAATGCTTCTAAGGTTACATCACATCTCAAAGCAGATAAATGTAAAAATTAAGGTAAAATACTATAAATAGATGATTACAGTACATTATAACAATACTGATATATAAAATTAAATAAATTTTGTTCTCTTGAGTATTTCATTCTAAATTTTGTATACAGAATGAAGGGTGATTAAATATATTTTAAAATCATATTTTTATATCAGCTGCCCTTTATTAGTATTTTTGTAATCACTGTATTGATAAAAATGGCCTTAATGAATGTATTGATTTAAGTTTCATGAAAAGTAGTGGAGTTATGTAATGAAAATTGCAACCTAGGGTATAAAGCTCTATTTTCCATTTGTTTTCTATACTCTCAGAAGAAAATTACTGGGCAGTCACTAGATAAATACCCTTTATTGTCTGAAAGGTTAATCTTTAGTACCTTTAGTTAGGGAACATCATTGTATCATATTGTGTTGCAACAAATGTTTTTTGTTTTGTTTTGTTTTGTTTCGTTTTTTTTGTATTGTTGTATTGCCTCCACCTCTCTTGTTCTTACTTCAGACATTTATTTTACAGTTTAAACTATTTTACAGTTTAGTTTATGACAAACACAAATATACAAATCTACTCCTTTCTCCTGGAAAAGTGATTTTAGTGAATTTTTAATATACACAATTGCATCTTAATGAGCCATGTTTTAACTTTAAGGCTACATTTACATTTTTTGTATTTTGCTTTGACAAACATTTACCTGTGCACAGGTTTTTGGGCATTTGTGCTGTAGTTGACCTCATTCACAGATTCATCCATCCAGCTCACATCAGCTTTCCTAGAAAACCTATGTACTCACTCTTTTCACACAGTGTAGTTCCCAGTGCATTCCATCTGCTGCACAACTTCTTGCTCAAAAGGGCTGAAAAGCCCGAGAACACCCCCAATTACCTTCACTCTACCTCTTCTCATCTCTTCTACTGTTCACAGACACTGATTGGGTATTTAGGTGAGTAAGGACAAACACTACAAGCACTCAGATGGTTTTCACATCTTGTAAGATTGTCCACTCAAGTAACTGCAAATACATCTGAGATTGCTTTCAGTATATAGGAGAGTTTGATACAACCCTACAAATGTTTGACTTTTGCTAAATGGTTTAAACATTATTTGAACAAGATAGTGATACTTTAGAGAAGCAGAATGCATGTCTGCTGTAAATGAAAATATAAGTTTTGTTTCAGGACAGTCTGTTTTGTATGTAAGCAAAGCGTGTGCAAACTTTAGGATTAACCCTATAGGTAAGGATAACTGTAACAAAGTGAGAAGCTAGTAAATAACCACTCAAAAGTCTGATAAATGATTCAGTACAGTGTTGTCTGAACCAAAAGAGCTTTAAAACATATTTCATAATTTAAAATAACTGTAGTTAGTAAAAAAATTTAACACCCTGCAAATTTGCAAGTTCTCAAACTTAGAAAACATGGAGGGGTCTGAAAGTTTCATCTTAGGTGCATGTCCACTGTGAGAGACATAATCTAAAAGAAAAAATCCGGAAATCACAATGTTTGATTTTTTAATAATTTATTTGTGCGTTACTGCTTCAAATAAGTATTTGAACACCTGCCAATCAGCAAAAATTCTGGCCCTCAAAGTCCGCCTCTAAACAGTCCACCTCCACTCCACTTATTATTCTAAATTAAAAGCACCTGTTTGAGGTCGTTAGCTGCATAAAGACACCTGCCCACCCCACACAATCAGTAAGACTTCAACTACTAACATGGCTAAGACCAAAGAGCTGTCCAAAGACACCAGAGACAAGATTGTAAACCTCCATAAGGCTGGAAAGGGCTACGGGGCAATTGCCAAGCAGCTTGGTGAAAAAAGATCAAGTGTTAGAGCAATTATAAGAAAATGGAAGAAGCTAAACATGACTGTCAGTCTCACTTTGACTCGGGCTCCATGCAAGATCTCACCTCATGGTGATGCATGGCAAGTAAGGTTCCCTTACTTAAATCAGCACACGTCAAGGCCCATCTTAAGTTTGCTCATGACCATTTGGATGATTCAGAGGAATCATGGGAGAAAGTGCTGTGGTCAGATGAGACCAAAATAGAACTTTTTGGTCTTAATTCCATTTGCCGTGTTTGGAGGACAAAGAATGATGAGTACCATCCCAAAAACACCATCCCTACTGTGAAGCATGGGGGTGGAAGCATCATGTTTTGAGGGTGTTTTTCTGCACATGGGACAGGATGGCTGTACTGTATTAAGGAGAGAATGACCGGGGCCATGTATTGTGAGATTTTGGTAAACAACCTCCTTCCCTCAGTTAGAGCATTCAATATGTCATGGCTGGGTCTTCCAACATGATAATGACCCAAAGCACACAGCCAGGATAACCAAGGAGTGACTCCATAAGAAGCATATCAAGGTTCTGGAGTGGCCTAGCCAGTCTCCAGACCTAAACCGTATAGAAAATCTTTGGAGGGAGCTCAAACTCCATGTTTCTCAGAGACAGCCCAGAAACCTGGCTGATCTAGAGATCTGTGTGGAGGAATGGGCCACAATCCCTGCTGCAGTGTGTGCAAACCTGGTGAAAAACTACAGAAAACGTTTGACCCCTGTAATTGCAAACAAAGACTACTGTACCAAATATTAACACTGATTTTCACGTGTTCAAATACTTATTTGCAGCAGTAACACACAAATAAATTATTAAAAAATCATACATTGTGATTTCCTGATTTTTTCTTTTAGATAATATCTCTCACAGTGGACATGCACCTAAGATGAAAATTTCAGACCCCTCCATGATTTCTAAGTGGGAGAATTTGCAAATTTGCATGGTGTTCAAATTCTTATTTTCCTCACTATATTTTGACCAAAAATTCAAAAATATAACACATTTTTTTATCATGATATATGCAATATGTTTGTAATTAATCTGTGGATATTCATTTCCAAATATTTGACTATATAATTTATATTATTTAAACTTCTCTCATTCTCTCAAGAGTTTTAACACACTTAACCTTTTGGAATGTTCTTAATTTGACATTTAAATACACTTGCATTCATTTGACCATAGAACACTCTGAAGCACTATTTCACCATTAGAATATTGTGTAAAGACATAAAGATCCTAAAGCTGATAAGGTAAAGTTTGATTCTTCATATCTCTTGTGAAATCACACTTTTGCTCATGTAATTGTGGTGCTAACAAGTCTTGGGTTCACAAATGTACTGGGATTTTTGAAGATTAATGTGCAATAAATGTGTAAATATGAAAAAAATGAAGAATGAAGTGTTTTGACTTGGGCAAGTCCTTAATTATGTTCATTGGAAAGTTTCACATAAATTGTAGATGGACACACAAATCTCCCAATCACACCTAGTGTAGTAAGAGGCAGCTGGGTCAGTCCTAAGTGGTTTCCTGAATGTCCATTGGTCAGTTTCAATCAATAACACACAAAACACAGGCAGATGAAATATATCTACAACTCTTTAAGATATGGATGCATTTGTCAACAACAGAGGGTTAAACAGAAACCACTGTGTGGATGCTGGACTGTACACCAGTTAGCTCTTACTGTGAGTGTTTACATTATTCAAGACTATTACAGACAGTTAACACAGTTTACCTGTATATGAATTTAAATATCTTATGCAAAAACATATTTTTTCACAGTTTCTATACATTTTATGAATTTATCACATTGGAAAAATAAAACATTTAATATTTATGCACGTGATATGCTTGGTCAAATTACATTTTGATAGTCAAATATATTCATTGTAAATATTTGTAAATATGGAATTTTTAGTAAAAATTTGCATATCAGTGCTTTTTGCAGAAATAACACTATTATAAACATATGCCATAACTTTTACCCAGGCCACATTTAAATTATTTTCCCAAAATGTTAAATTCAGTACATAAAAATTAAGTGTGCAGTAAAATGTGCAAAGGACTGTTCTCATATATTCACATTGCATTATGTAGTTTTGCATAAGCTATAAAACAGGCAGTAAAAGCGGGGAGAGTAACTTATACATATAGAGTAATCAAAACAGTTTCAATTGAAATCTTGGCAATGTTCACAAACAGTGTTGTCATGAAGGTATGAACAGTGTTCTGTTTTGATTTAACTACATAAAGTACCTTTATTACATTTACACATCACTGGGTTAGAATACATCTCAGTTTTACAGATGATACATTATATTACAGTACATGTGAGCTTCATCCTAAAGTAGAAACAGATATTTTATCCTTGGCTATAATTGACACATCATTCCAGGTGATTGTGTAGTCTGATGTACATAATTGTATTGCTATGGCATTTTGTAATCAAGGCACTGAAGCTCAAGTGACTCCATTAGCTTGTGTACAATTGTTTACCTAAATCATGTATCATCAACCAGACAATTAGCTAATGAGCAGTAACAGGTGTTTAGAATGCATGAGCAGAGTGTGTCTATATGTACTGCAAATGGAGCTGTGTTTGAATATCATCACTGCTGCTCAGATTTTATTTTTCTCCATCATTCGAGCACAGCAGCTGACCTTTACATCGTGACAGCATTTCATGATGAATGGATCTATAGATGTGATCCAAAACTACCTTTAAAACCCTGGAATCGGGGTGAGTGGAGTCAATACAACTTCAAATAAATTCATTATAACACAATCTGATACAGTTGTGTTCTTTAACTAAAGATTCTGAAACAAACTCTTCAGGGTTCCACACCAATGACAGGAAAGTTACTGACCTAATGACAATACAAAAAAGTTTGAATTTCAGAGCTTATATATCAATTAGACAGTTGCCTGCTACACCATAATGCCATTTTACACATGGCTGTAAGCCCCCGACAAAGGATTGTGGAAATAGATTTTGGGTTTTATAACTAATCATAGACTTTGGCTAAATAGAAGTAATCTCTTTACCCATAACCACTACTTGATTTTGCCAACTGATTCCATTTTTTGTTGGACAGCTATTGACTTCAGTTCGCTTCAGCCATGATATACCCAGCAGTATACACATACTCAAGGGAATTAATTAAAAGTTTCTCTCCCTTTGCTGCAGTAACAGTTTCTGCTCTTCTGAGAAGAATTTACACTAGATGTTGGAACTTTGCTGTGAACATTTGATAGCATTCATCCATAGAAACTTTAAGTCAGGTACTGCTGTTGGATGATTAGTTCTGGATCACAAACTATATACCAGCTAATCCCAAACGTATTGGATGGAGCTCTATTACTCCAGACAATGAAGTTCCCCTGCCCCAGAGTCCAATAACTGGACTTTATACCCCTCTAGCTGACACTTGACATTGAGCATAGTGACCTTTGACTTGACTGCTCCTGGGTGTAGTATCCCATTCTATTGGGCAGTATGTTTCTAAAGACAATTTACAAGCTTATACATGTATGTGGGTAATTGAATGACTTGTCAGTAACTGATGACATTGAGGTAGATGAATTCACTAATTAGTATGAGTGTCCTGATCATTTCTGATATATAGTGTATGATGCTCTAATGAAAACACTTATAATAATAATAATAATAATAATAATAATAATAATAATAATAATAATAATAATAATAATAATAATAATAATTACAGTAAGTTCAATTTATATAGCACTTTTCTCATACCCAAGGTCAATTAACAAAGGCAATAGAGAAGAAAACAAGGTTTTCAGTCATAATTTGCAGATTTGTTCTTCACACTGTCTGGGTGATTATTATTATTATTATTATTATTATTATTATTATTATTATTAATATTATTAATATTTAGGTTTTTTTTTCCCATCAAGGCTATGAAGAAGTCAAGTGAGTTAGATCAAGAAGGGGCTTGTGAGGAGGGGTTGAATGAGGGCAAGGGGGGGACGGAGAGCATGAGGTTGTTTACTTACCCAGTGAATCACAGGGCTCTGGAAGGTTAATAGGATTTTGTTCACATCAATAGTGCTGATGGAACAGCGCGTGAGCTACTGCCCTCGCATCAAACTGCAGCCACAAAAGGCAGCAGATTGCATGCCGAGCACTAGCACTTCTGAGCGTCTTGCTACTCACCAGGGCCAGGGTGCTTATGTACTTCCACTGACTAATGGCAATCCAGTGCCAAGTGCATGTTTAGCAAAAAGCTGGTGCAGATTTGCTGTTTTGCTGTATAGTGGAATGGGATGTATGTGTCCCCTGTGTACCAGTATCCTTTTGTTGACCTCAATATCCTTTCTGACCTCTAAGATAGTTTGTATACACTGCAGTTGAGTAGACATTAAATTAATTTGTTGTCTTAAAGCATTTGTTCAGGTAGCAGCATGATCCATCATTTTAAGCATCATTTTGTCAGAATAACTTCCATTATTTTCATAATTCACAGAAAAGTTACCTCAAATACATCAAGCATTAAACCTAAAGGAAGTGCTGTTATTTGCTTTATTTTTCTTGCTCTATTTATGGCTTATTTCTGTCTTTTTTCTTGTATAGAAATAAATCCTCTGCATGGACTTTAGTGTGACAGGACAGCAGTGCAAGCCTTGATTGGACAGAAATAAATATGGCCTCCCGCAGGACTCGGCAATGGCTGCTGAATTATCTTTATGAGAAGAACCATCAATGGCTTTGATGGCTTCTTGCTGGGCTTTTAAGTGCCTATTCATTGGGCAGTACACAGGCTCCCACACACACACACACTCATTCACTTGCACACTGATGGAAACTGATGGAATTAACGACATAGCAGCTCCTCAGAATCCTCCTCGAAACAGCATGTGGGTGTTTTTTCTCCCCTTCTGCCTTCTCCAGTATTTATGGCGGCCCCATGTCTTTTTGGCACCTTAATTGGGAATGAGATTGGACAGTGGGCGAGACTGGGGCCAAACGCATGTGATTGCTGTCATGCCAGAGAAACTTGCCAGCCAGAGAGCGAGAGAGAGAGAGGGAGAGAGAGAGAGAGAGGGAGAGAGAGAGAGAGAGGGAGAGAGGGAGGAAAGAGAGGGAACAGAAGCATCAAAGCACTGGGAAGAAGGCCAGGCCACTGCTGAGTCTAACACTTCCTCTACCGATGGACTCGTCCCAGTCAGCACTGCTTTGCTGCTTCATCACGTAAACACAATGCTACGGATGGTAGCGTCTCATTTTTTCCCTTGGCTTTCTTTTTGATTGATTTATTGTTTTCTTTCGCACTTTTATTCGCTTTCTTCTCTATTGCGGCACTCTTGAGCGCGTTTCCTTTTTACCCAGTGATCTGCTCATTCGCACTTTACAGATGTGAGAGGAAGCGATGCTATCTGGCTGCTTTCGCAGTCTCAGGCCCCCTCTCCGCCCCAGAGCCCTACTCATGACACTTGTTTACTTGGGGAGAGATGAAGGGAGTGATGAAAGCGAGCTTCCTCAACAGAAAATTGGCTGCCGACAGTCGCCCTGATTTCCCCCTCCCCCTCAGGAGTGTAACTGCTGCTCTCTAAATTACGGCTGTCTCAGAGCTTGGCGCTAACACTGGTGGCTTGACAAGCGCTTCGCTCTGATCTGATGCCATGCGGGCTGTGAAGAACACTTCCGCTATTGTGATTTTTATCGCAGTGCCTCTTGCTGCCAGGCACACCTTTTCAGGGAGTGTAGAATGCTGGGAGTTTGCACTGTGGCATGACTTTCAGTGCCGTCTTAAGAAGTGTATTCAGGGCTTTTCAGTTATGTCTGATTTCCACAACTTTTGCGTATAGAATGCACTTGGATATTTTCTGAGTATGAGTTTTATGAAGCATGGTGCTATTGTATGATGTGATGAGGGTGTTATAACCCCCCTGTGAGTTATTTCTCCTGCTCACATGTCTGCTTGTAGAACAAAGGAGGCCATATTTGTTCTCTAAAATATCACTGTGCCTGCTCTGTTTTGCTGCTATTTTTATATCCAGCTTCTACAGCCCCTTAACTGCAGGTTTCATTTTTTTCTTTCTTGCTCTCTCTGGCTGTGGAACATGGTGATGGATGGGCAACGCTTTGCGAACCAGTTCTCTTGCACTGACACTGAATAACCTCATGTATGTTTTATTTGTCTTCCCTTAGGATCTTCCTCCTTATGGCCTCCAAACGGCATTAATCGTTTTCAGAACGTAACCCTTACCTTGCCTACATATTGCTTTCCACTTCCTGTCCACTCCTCCAAGAGAAAGAAACTATTCCACATCCAGCCACGTTTAGTGCGGTGAAGTGTCCTTCCATCCCTTTCAGCCGCGCTAATTCCAGGCACAGGGCGGATAAGGGCGGAGCTCCACTCCGGGATGGACAACAGCAGGAGCAAAGCAAGCTGATTGGTTATCATTGTATCCAATCACTCCTGGAGAGTCCTTGATAAGGAATCAATTAAGGAATTGAGTGTTGTATGAGAGATACAGCTGGATGTAAATGGCGACAGAATGGGACATCTTATCCTCAGTCTCCTCTTCTCCTCTCTTCTTCAGGCCTGGGAGAAGACAAGAAAAGATTGATGAGGCACAAACTTAAGCATAATGCTGCACTTTTTATTTTCCCTTGAAGTCAGCCTAAGATAACAGTAATTGAATAACCCTACGCTGACACAGCAGATCAGTCAATAGGAACTGTGTGGATACCAGTAAACAAAACTGCAAGCTCTGTCAAAGAGAACCAACCATTGCATTAATAACAGTGAGTGACCAGTGCTTTGATTACGTACTCAGCACTAAGCTTACTTAAACCTTTATTTAACAAGGTTCAGTGTACCAAGCAGTAGATGAAAAGTCTATAGCAAACTGTTGTGTTCTGCCCAAACGTCTAATTATGTGCTTCTCTATGGTAAACAACTGGCATAGTAGACGAGTTAGCTAAACCTGCAATAGCTCAATGAAGCACAGTGTCCTCCAGGACCACTCCTGATAGGTAATTTAGGCAGCACATACATAATTTATGGGTTTTTGGCACTTAATCCTAATAAATCTTCCTCCCCTCATTCCATGGGAGCCCAGTTTCAAGGAAAAAGCAGAAGGCCAAAGTGCCAAGCCAGCCTGACAGGCATTTATTACCCACTGTATCTCTAGGGGCATCGCAAGCAAATGAGGAGCAGATTCATAATATTGTGTCGTTCTTGTTCACCGATCTGAATCAACAAGAGAAAGAGGAGAGAATAAAAAGGCACAATGTCATTGGAGGCATTTAGAAGAACAAAGCGATTGGTCTTTTTTGTCTATGAACAAATTAGCACTATGGTTCCATCCGACATGACTGAAGCAGTGCATGTAAGAGGACATTATCTTATGAGTACGAGCGAAATAATTTAGTTAATGAGATACAGATGAAACTGGGCATTATTCACAAGGCAGTGGTTTGAAAGTGTGCCGACTGCTGTAATTTGTGGAATCACTGGCTTTGCTGATGTCTGTAATGAATTCACACAGGCCCAGCATGGGAAGGCCTCAGCGGGGCTCAGACATACGGTTCACGCATCTCAGGGTTAGAGAGCCAGGGAAAAAAAAACGTTGACATTCAAAACCTCTGTAGCAGATCTTCATGAATAAAACATGAATTTTCATAAAATAATGGTCCAAATCTCATATATGGTCACATTGCCAATAATATATCTTAGAGGGAAGTATGGAACCAGCCTACTTATATGTATGATATGTGCCCTGTTCATTGTCCATAAGGTTGCACTGATGACATCATATTCAGGAAAGAAATGCAATGCAATGTAAGGTGCCTTATGTGCCTTAAGCTTTTTCTCTGACCTTGGCAGATATAGAATAGGTTTAATACAGACACACTTTCTTTAGTACCAACATTATTTCGAGATGGACATCCATCCATCATGTGGAGTGACCACCCTTGAGGTTTGATGGATTTGATGGCTTCCATGACAAGCACTACACCCACGATCATACCTCAAGGACATTTATGGGTGTAAATGTAATCCATCATTCAGTGCTGCAGTTCTTTTATCCCAGAATGTGTTCATATGCTTGTGCCCTCCAAATTTTAGGTATAATCACAGCATTTGTCAGTTGCTGTGGACGGAAATCACTACATTATAACAACTCTATGACTTATATGACTAGCGTTTATCAAATCACTGCAATATAAAGACTCCAAGTTTTATAGTGATGTTAAGCCATCGCAGGCACATGATGCCTTGCTTACTTAAGCATGGTGACACTGAGATATCACAGTGTGCATCACACATGCTGCCTGAGAGCCTATGGAGCAGTCGTCTTAAGGAAAAGTGCTGTGCACATAACCAGTTCTGCTGAGAAAGTGTTGACATTGCTGTCATGTAATGTGACTGTTTAGAGGATGTGGTTTGTGGAAGAGTCCAGATAGGAGATTATGTGGTTGTGTGGAGATTGGCTGACTCACAGGGTGCCAATAAGCCATAAGCTGATAAAGTTTTTTTTCTCTCCCTCTCTTTTTCCTCCCTTCTTGTTGGCCTCACTGAGAGTTGAGCTCTGCCACAGTGATGACAAGCGCATTCTGGAAAAACCGTGGAAAACGTTTGCAGCAATTAAAGCATGGTGATTCTTGTGATTGCATTTTCTAATTATCATTCAAGGCTGTCCTTGAGTTTTAATAGCATTCTGGATATTAATCTTTGATGCAGCATGCCTATTAAGCATTAAACCAGCGTATCTTTTTAAAATTCCACTTACTGCCCCATGAAAAGGGAGAAGGCGGGGGTGCTGGAGAGGCCTGCAAAAGGAAAAAAAAAATCTCACCAGATGTTCGGGACTTTCGCTTAATTATCTCAACTTGATTAGTGTATAAAAAGACCACTGCGTATTAAAAAGTTGTTTATGAGGAAAGGCGTGAGTGTGGGAGGATTTCACTGTAGATTCATGTAAAAAAAATATAATAAAAGCTTGAGAAGGAGGGAAAGAGCAAATGTCCTGATAGGAAGTCTTGTCCCATTATTTAGACTTAAGTGGTGGATGAGTAGGTTTGTGTGTATACAAACATGCTTGGAGAGAGTGGTGTTGGGTAATTTTGCTTTAATGAGGATTTGAGAGGAAAACACTGTATTTAGGTGCTTCTAGAGCTAAAACAGATGCACTACTACTGGGAGATTCAGTCTATTAAGGAGAGATTTGCTGCAGTGGTACACCAAACTAGACTGAGCCAAAGGGTCTAATGCAGGAGAAAATCACACGTACGAATGTATAAATGTATGTTTTTCAGTGTTTATGTTCCATATACAGACTTATATTCATTACTATTTGAAAGTCTACTGAGAACAATGCAGATAAATAAAATTTAAAAATCTGTTTATCTGGACATTAAGTGTTTATTTACTCAAAGAAACACAAATAATGCAACACAGATAACATTAATACCATAAGTAATCAGTGACTATGTGTGAATGTGTTCATTTAACCCTTTACAAACCTTTCCTCATGGCAGCCAATCATGTTTTTAGTAATCACCTAGTCCCTGGTTTAATCCATTATGTTATGTCAACTGCTAATGGAATTTGACAAATTCAGGTGATGACAGAGGAGCATTGAAGATTTTGGTGTTCTGATAAGCTTATATCATCTACAACAAATTCTTTTTACTTTTGACTGTATGCATGTTTCTTTGTATTCTAATGATATGCACAAATATACTTATTGCCAAGATTAGAGGTTATAAATAATGTGCAGTGGTGCCTAAAATGTTTGCATAGTACTGTATGTTCATAAGACCTCATATACAACATGCCCCAAGTACATATTGCACATATTACATGCAGTCTAATGGGAGGCCTGGTCATGCTTTGTTGATTCTCTAATTCAAACAGACCTCATTTACATTTGGCATGTTTTCTGCCTAGTTTAGTGCACAGTTTGTCACAGTGTCATAACATTTGCACAAGCCATATTCGTTTTCCATTATGTTCAGCAAATAGACATTGTGCATAAAAATGTAAAAACGTATGGAACATTAAATATTGTATATATTTATTTTTCTGATGCATTCAAATCAGCAAATAAATGCAAATTGTGCACTGAAATGTGTAGAAAATGTCATATTCAGTCAGTTTGCTGTAGAGGATGTGTTAACACTTAGAAAATCAATGAAACATGCCTGTTAACCAGGGGTGCACACACTTTATGCCCAATAATGTGACTATATACAACAACAATCATATAATGCTATTATATAGCATGTAATGCTAATCTTATTAATAATTTTGACCTTACAGTACCTCATTGTACCTAAAAAAAAAAAAAAAAAAAAAAAACACGAGATAGACTTTATTTCTACAATTCAGGAATCCTGAAGATGTCTAAAAACAATCCCACACACAAACACATCTCCACTGTGTGGGCAGTAAGTTGGGGGAGTGCAGTGCCCTGGCTAGCAGGACTCTGTCTTTGTAATTGCGGTAGTCCTGTCTGCGCGGCACTGCTCTATTTCTCCAGAGACTTATAAAATCAGTCTGGAGCAGCAGCCTCTACTGGGAATATGTTTCCCATAGTCCAGTACAGCCTCGTTTGCTCACCCCCATCTTCTCTCTCACTCTCTTTCTTTCACTATTCCCTCTTTAGACTGCCCCAGACATGGATCATTTAGGGGATCTGGGCTAGTTCTGTCTATGCCTGGCTCGCAGCTGACTGATGGTTGTAGGCATATGTGGGCTAGCGCTGTCTGTGTCCACACATTCATTTTACAGGTTGCTTTTGGAAGTTTTTTTTATGTTTTATTCTTTCCTGCTTTCCTCTTCTTGTCTACCTTCCCTATGACCTTGACATAGCTCAAATGCAGAGGATGGAAAATGGATTTGAAGCTCTGATGGGATTGAGTGGTGAGGATGATTGAAGGATGGAGAGGGAAGGAAGAGATCGGAAGAGACATATGCTTGCAAAACGTATATAGGATGAGCTATGGACTGCATGCAACATAAAAGATTGAAACACTGCCTGAAGTGTTTCTGATAAACCTCCACGATATCTCCAAGCACACCTGCACTCTGTCCAGAGCAACGGGCCCAGCGGATTACTAGAGCTGGAAATGTTTGATCGAGTGCAAAATATACTACAACTGACCCAGTACACCTCCACATTTATCTAGATACGTGCCAGCCTGTTGAGGCACATGTGTGTAGTAGTAGTAGAGAAAGAGAGAGAGAGAAAGACAGAGAGAGATAAAAGAGAGAGAGAGAGAGAGAGAGAGAGAGAGAGAGAGAGAAAGAGAGAGAGGTATGTAATATGACCATGATCTAAAATAAGCAGGAGTTTTATACATATGGCTGCATGCCTCTTTAAAGTACTGTAAGATTCCACCACTTGGGGGAGCTCACCATCTCTTATTCAGACCCACACAGCACCACAATTATGCCTCTCGCTCTCTGCCTCTTTTTTATGTGCTGCTGTTTTCTTTTCCCATCCAAATATTGATTGTAAAATGTAAATGATAATTGCATTGAAGGGACACTAATTAGGATGCACTGTGTCTTGCAAAGGATGGCATTGTGCTGCTTCAGCTTCTGTCACCATTCAGTGAGAATGCTTTCTTTGAAATTGATTCATAATGACAAAATTAATGTTCAAAAAAGTTTGCATTTAACAAATTCAGACTAGAAAGCAGAAACTGCAGTGAAGTGGTTGCTGAAGTATTCAACAGTCTTATATTGTTTAACATTTAAGCAGATCAGAAGGTCAGCAGAAGATGTATGTGTCTGTGTCCATGAGTAGGGAGCTGGTCTTGACTTTAGGAAAGGTAAAAGGAAGCAATTACACTTGACACTGATGAGTTTCACAGATTTGTGGGTAATTTGTTTAGGAGAATAATGGCCACACTAATGGCCTGATAGAGTAGGTGCATGTAAATGCAAGAAAATGTGAATGAAAAAGTGGGGAATGAGTGTGTGGGTGTGTGTGTGTGTGTATGTATATATATATATATATATATATATATATATATATATATATATATATATATATATATATATATAGTATATATAAATTGTATATGTACAGATAATGTGTATATAGTTATTCCATATGAGTTAATGACATATATTTTTTGTATACATTAGTGTAAATATCAATACATACTACAGTATACACAATAAAATACTACTTCAAAGCTACTTCTCTGTTTCTCTCTTGCATTCACTCATTCTCAGTCTCTCTTACGCAGAGCAGTTATTATCTGACCTGAGGCCAGGCAGTGAAACAGTGGGCAGATGACACACAGGTCGCAGTAATAATCGGCTTACTGGAATCACACGAAAGCATTTGTGTAATTGGAGAATTCCTATCAGAATGATTCTTGGAGAAAGCTACTGAAGCATGCAAAATGAGTATTATCAGCCTGTGACAAGTCATTTGAAGTTCTCCGACTGACTTTAAGGAAATTCAAAAGCTTTTAAAGCACACATTTGTATTCTTTCCCACAATTTCAAGGACATTAAGTCAACTCAATCAAACGTTCAACTGTGCAAAGTGCAAAAGAATTTTTTTTAAAAAAGCGACGTGGATATTTGCATATGAATATAAATCAAATATTATGCAAATGTAGCCTTGTCCTGTGTATAAATGCTGAGATATCCCCCGCTGGTGAAGGAATAACAACTGCAACACCTTTCTCTACAGACTGCTCCTACACTAAGTTAGACAACACAAACCCGTGAAAACAATCCTGAATTTTACATCACTTTGATGAATACCACCTGTATCGTCCAGACTAATCACCCCACTCTGAGCTTTCTAAACTCGAAATGCTTTCTGCCCATCAAATAAGCTTAAGTAACATCTCAAAACACTTTGGAGATGTGAAGCAAGAACATGCATTAATCAAAACTCACTTAAATCCCATGATCATCTCAGAATTTCTCCAAATTTCTTAGCAAAACTCTCGTCCCAAAAGCATCAAAAAGAATTATTCATCCACTCACATTCTTGTCTTAGGCTTCGTTGCGTTTTTTTTTTTTCTCTCTCAGTTGCTTCAGATCCTTCTTTGGCACACAACTTTAATCAAATATTTCCCCCTGGTTTAAAGTGATGTATATCTCCTCGCCAACTGTGGAAGTCCTGGTTTACAGGGCACATCTGTCTTAATGATAACCTTTAGTTTCGGCGGATGCTGGAGGAATTACGTACATGACTGCACTCTTTCAGGAAGCTCCTCTCATCCGTCTGAGAGCGAGGGAGAGTGAGAGGGAGAGAGTGAGGGAGAGCAAGCGAGAGAGTGCGAGAGGGTGGGAGGGAGGGATGGAAGGAGACGGAGAGAAGAGGGAGAGAGAGAGAGAGAGAGAGAGAGAGAGAGAGAGAGAGAGAGAGAGAGAGAGAGAGAGAGAGAGAGAGGGTTTACCTTCAGTTTTCATGCTCTGCTGCTGATCTATGCATTAGCAGGCATGCTGCTGTGTCCCTCTTTAGCAAAGCCAAGCACTCTCTGCTCCGTCACCTTTACATCCCACACTATGTATGTGTGGATGCACGAGGGCGAGAGACTCTGTGTGTGAGTGAGTGAGAGAGAATCTCCTTTATCGAATGTGTGTCCCTCTGTGTCACTGTGTCATCACTGCTTGCTTTCTTTTGCTCTTTTCAGTACTTCTTCACGGTTGCATTTATTCTTCATTTCACGTTTTTCCATCTTTTCTTTTGGCTTTTTGCTACTCTGTGTGTGTGCTTCCTTAGCTTGTTGAAATGCTTGCCTGTCCACTTGCTGTCTCTCTCCTTTCTCTCTCTCCTCTTTCCCTCTTTCTTTTCACGTTTGCTTTTTCTGTCATTTTTTGTTATTTGCAACTCTTTGTGCGTGCTTCCTTTGCAAGCTCTCTCTTACTCTCTCTCTCTTTCTCTCCTCTCGCTCTCTCAGTTGCTGTCAGCAAGAGAGAGAGAGAGAGAATGAACGAGAGAGATAGAGAGAGAGAGAGGCTCATGATTGGCTGCCACTCAGAAGTCCCTAGAAAAAGACGACAGGAAAAAAGAAGAGAGAGAGAAGAAAGAGGAGGGGTTAGGAGAGCCTTTAGTCCCCTGGAGCTGCGGTTTTGACTTCGCTTTGCAACAGAGCACAGTGGGGGTGAAAGGATACATAAAGCCTGGCACTGGGAGGTTAGGATAGAAGCAGCGAAGGAAAGAAAGAGAGAGAGACATAGAGAAAAAGAGAAGGGAAGAGAGATAGAGAGGGGGGCAGAGAATAAAGGAGAGGGGAAAGGAGAAGGGGACAAAGGAAAAGCACACAAGCAATAGATGGCAGTAACGATCCATTGCTAAAAGGCATTGCATGATGGATGGACCCGTTGATGCTTGATGTCTAAAGCAATCTAAGCCCAATCTAATCCACCTTCAATGACAGCAGGATGAAGGAGAAAGAGCCCATAAGATGTAAATCAGCAGCAGGAGAGAAAAAGAGCAGAGCCTGAGCGACGGGCAGGGCTCACTCCGGCCTCTTCTTTGGGAGTTGGATGTTTCTTTAGAGGACAGAGTTGAGGCTTTGTGTTAAAGGCTGTTTGATGCCTTCATTACCATCTCCTCTTACCTCCATCACACATCACAGGCCATAGCCATGGGAGAAGGTGGTGCAGCTTTCATATTTTAGCCTAGAGGAATGACAAAGTCCAAGAATATAACAAAGAACTAAGCCGTCTGATGCTTTTTGTGTAATTCAAATATATAAGTAGAAGATGAAGAGAACATGAGTATGTTTGTAAGAGAGTGAGAAAGTAACGTGATCGTGATCGTAAAGGAGGAGGAATTCTTCATATGATGGTTTGTGTAAACGCACCACAGGCCTGATACAGGATCTCTATGAATATTTTATCAGCAGAGTCGGTGGTGACGGGTTGCCCCTAACGTTTTATCCATGTGTATCAGGGAGAATGGATTTACTGAGCTGAAATTTATCCAACTAAATTAACAAATTAGCAGATAAGAATGAATGAGTGAGTGAGAGAAGATTCCTCAATGCAGCCCAACGTCTAATTAACTTGGCCTGTGGCTTTCTGTTTTGGCAAATCTTTATCTTTCGCAGTTTACACTGCGTTTGTGTGTCTTTGTTGGGACCAAATATCTCCAGGGTGATGTACACAGAGATTTCTGGCTATTTGGAAAATGTTTCTATAAAAAAGCAGCTTTTATTTCAAGGTAAAAGAACTAAAACAACTCTGTGGGGTTTATGAGGGTAAGGTTAGAGCTGGATTAGGTTTTCACAATCAAATAATTAATGACAACGCTGGATAAGAAAAGTTGATTCACCCAATCTTCAATCTAAATCTGTGGATTATGGGTAATTTTGTTTCTGTTTGTGCCAATGGCAAAATAATGCTTGATGTCTGGAAGAGCAGCAAGTCTACTGCCTTTACTGGGAAAATGTTCATCAGAATCTCACTTCAGTACATATTTTTGTTGTTTTTGGACTGAAGTCAACAGGAATATATGTATACTATACGTACAAGCTTCATCTCACTTCCTTTGTATGACTTCGAAACATTCAGCAATCACTTTGATTAAATTTCACTCAATTGAACACAATTTTATTACAAATAAATGCTTTAAGGAAATCATACAGTGTTGCAGATTCCAAAATAAAACCAACAGAGGACACAGTGAGAAACGTTTGCAATACTTTTTGGTTCCACAAGGGGCATCTGTTATCTGCTGTTCTAAAAAGCATCTGGAGAATCACAGTACTTTTTTTCACAAATGATGCGTTGGATTTGCTTGCCACATTTACTTGGTTATTTTGCTTGAGTTGATTATCAACTCAAATCAAAACAAAACCATGTTCAACAATCAGACATGGTCAACCGTTATGGTCACCCATTCATTGCAGTTCACGTCATTTAAATCCAAAGAATAGCTTGAAATGATAGTGTTCAACTGCCTAAAGTTAAAAAAGTAAGGTTAACTGAAAATTAATTTACATTACAGAATTATACAAATAGGTATTTGTCAGGGAAAAACAAAATAGAGGTGAAAGCTGTTCTGCAGCAATGGAGGTAGATCAAGACTTGAAAGCTGGTGCTACTAATTCCTACATTCTGCAGTACCATGCAGTACCCTCAGGTATGTGCCTAGTTGGGCAGGGGTTCATCCTACAGCAAGATAATGATCCAAAACAGAAGTCCAAGCTGTGCCAGAAGGAAAAAAGAACAAGATGGTCAGCTTGAAAACATGGAGTGGCAGCACAATCTCCAGACTTAAACCACATCCAGCCGATTTGGGATGAACTGGACAGAAGAATGAAAACACAAGCTGAAGTGCCACACATTTATTTAATGCCACGAGTGTGTTCAGCTGTTATATCTGCCAAAGGTGCTACTTAAAAAAAGTTTAAATACATTTTGGTCTTTAAATTGATTCCATGATTTCTAACTCAGAATGCTTATTTGTACTTTGCTTTGATTTCAGAGTGCAATGAGATATTAAACTGAATCACTTGCAATAAGTACCTGGAACAATTGGGGTGTTCTAAAACTTTTGGCCAGTAGTGTGTATATATACATATAGTTTAGAATACAGTTAAGGAGTGAATATATTTAGAATGTGAATGGGGTTGAACACAAATGCACATGAACCAAGTGTTTCTGATGCATGTTCATCCACAATAAGCAAAGCTAGTCACTCATTCTCCATTTAGGTCCTATGCTGTTTATACTACATGCTTCCTGCTTGGTCACTGTAATGAAGCTTATTTTGTAACATGCTGTCTTGGAACTCTTTTATTTAAATATACAATACAGTTAACCTCATTACGTTTCAAAATCTAAAATAAGAAACACATCACTCATGCTACGAGTTACATTTGACTTAACATTCTGTCAGCAAACAGCATTCATCCACTGCACTCTTCCCTGGCCAGAAAGTAACACAGCATTTCCATTATCCCAGTGTACACAAAAACAGAACTGTTGTACTTTACTCTCAGTATGCTGCAGTTACAAATCCTCACCTGTCACTGTAAGTGTTGAGAAATGATTTGGCATGGTTTTATGAATATTTTAGAAAGTATTTAAGGTACTTTCTTCACAATGTATAGAAAAGATTTTGAGTATTTTTAAAACTACTGGAGATGATGGAGATAAAATCAAACATTTTTAAAAGTGATAGGGACATGTCTCCAGTGTTGCCAGCATAAATTACACCAAGAACACAAATTTTTGGTTAGTGTTCCTAATCCGTTTTGATTGTTGACACACAGAGTGATCTATTTCAAGTGTTTATTTATGTTAATGATGATTGTGTCCTACAGCCAATGGAAACCCAGAAGTCAGTATCTCAAAAAATTAGAATATTATATAAGATAAAATTTAAAAAATAAATTTTAATACAATATAAATGTTGGCCTACTGAAAAGTATGTGCAGTATATTCAATATGTGGCATGGAAGTGATCAGCCTGTGGCACTGTTGAGGTGTTCTGGAAGACCAGGTTGCCTTGATAGTGGACTTCAACTTGTCTGCATTGTTGGGTCTGGTGTCTCTCATCTTCCTCTTGACAATAGCTCATAGAATTTGCTGGCCAATCAAGCACAGTGATACTGTAGTTATTAAGCCAGTTATTGGTACTTTTGTCACTGTGGGCAGGTGCCAAGTCCTGCTGGAAAATGAAATCCACATCTTCATAAAGCTTGTCAGCAGAAGAAAGCATGAAGTGCTCTAAAATGTCCTGGTAGACGGCTGCACTGACTTTAGACTTGATCTAACACAGTAGACCAACACCAGCAGATGACATGCCTCCCCAAACCATCACTGATTGTGGAAACTTCACACTAGACCTCAAGCAGCTTGGATTGTGTGCCTCTCCACTCTTCCTCCAGACTCTCGGACTTTGATTTCCAAATAAAATGCTAAATGTGCTTTCAGTGAGTGCATTTTTTGAGATGCACCTGTATATTTTCATCCATTGTGCATGAACTGATTGTTGATCAAAACATTGTCACTAAAACAAAATCGTGTTTGCCCTTTGTAGCCAATCAATAATGTTAGCCAACATAAAAATTAAACATTATATGTGTTTTTAACTTAGCATGCTACATTTACTATACATTACTTAAGATATATCTGTCAAGGTTATATTTTAAAAAGGTTGTGTTTTACATTAAAGTGGTGTAAAGTGCGGTCGTAACATCCAGGCCAGCAAATTCACCTGACCTGAACCTCATATAGAATCTATTAGCTATTGTGAAGAGGAAGATGAGAGACACCAGACCCAACAATGTAGACGAGCTAAAGTCCGCTATCAAAGCAACCTGGTCTTCCAGAACACCTCAACAGTGCCACAGGCTGATCACTTCCATGCCACATATTGAATATACTGCACATACTTTTCAGTAGGCCAACATTTACATATTAATTTTTTTTTTTTATCTTATATAATATTCTAATTTTTTGAGATACTGACTTCTGGGTTTCCATTGGCTATAGGACACAATCATCATTAACATAAATAAACACTTGAAATTGATTACTCTGTGTGTCAACAATCAAAACGGATTAGGAACACTAACCAAAAATTTGTGTTCTTGGAGTAATATATTGGCCGGCTGACACGGATTAATCAGTTTTACATGTATACTTATGGGGAAAATGCATCCAGCTAACGAGCTGGGCTCCTGCATGGATTAAACTCATAATTAGGGTTACCACTGTATGTGTAACTTTTAAGTTATAACATAAAGCTACATTGAAAGTGTTGTAGCAGGTTGTAAACTCAAGCATAATGACAATTTACATTAAAACTATATTACAATCAAGCTTCTGTTCATCTTGATGCAGCTGACTTCAGAATGTCATGTCTTCATTCACTTTGCTTTATTTTGTCTATTACTTTCTGAATGTGGGCATATACATGGTTGAAGTGTCCTTTAGAGGCACATCTTAATCATCTTAATATTTATTCACTATTTTCCCTCCTTACTGTGTCCCTGAATGCTTCAAATAGGGAGAAATTTAGGTGACACCCCTTCGTTAGCCAGGTAATTAGGAGATTAGATGACTGAGTCTCATTGTGCTTCATGTGCTGGCACAGGCTGCTTTAGATGTCTAAGATAGTTAGATATCAACTAACAAGAATATCAGGCTAAGTAATGATCATTCTTGATTTTGCGCTGGAGAATTCAGAAGATGTTCATGTTTTAAGGAACAAAAAAATCAACAAGAACTTCAAGAGCATCAGTGGCCCATATACACAAACTTCTGAGAGCAGGAGTACTGATCTGAGGTCAGATTTCTCTCTTATTTACTGTGACCTCACAGACAGGGTCCGACTCCAGATCTGGACTCTGGGAAGCTTTGTGAATACTGGCCTATATATATATATATATATGTGTGTGTGTGTGCGTGTGTGTGTGTGTGTGTGTATAT